>NDGN011556825.1:0-11664 GCA_002564285.1 Tympanoctomys barrerae | reverse complement strand
GTGAGTCCGGCAGCTTTGTTTAAGAAGTCACTTAAAGAGGGGAGCTAGGGCGAGGCCCCCAATTTAACGTACTGGAAACATATATATATATATATATATATATATATATGTATATATATTATATAAATATATAATCAACTATATATATCAACTATATATATATAAATATATAATCAATGATATATATATATAGTTGAGTAAATATAATCGGCTAGAATATCTAGTTAGCACGTGCTAGCAATATGCATTTTATAAACACGTGTCATCTACTTAACACACATTTATAATCAAATATAGTATTTTGCACATACCAGTGATATGGATTTTATAATCAAATATACTATATAACATACACCAGAGATGTGTGTGGTCTTGAGATACAGTATCTGCTTAACATATGCCAGGGATTAGTCGTGAACGTGGATACCTGGGTTCATGAATGCTTTTTTTCTATTCTATTTTTTGGCCGAACAGGGGATTGAACTCAGGCCCTTGTGCTTGCCAGGGAAGCACTTATTCTACTGAGCCATCTCTCCGGCCCTCATGAATGCTTCTTTTAAAAAAAATTTTATAACATGCACCGCTCTGCTATGCGCTAGGTGGATAACGCCTTTCATTATAAATATGTGTTAAAACATAAGTGGGAGTACAAAACACCTACCTCTGGTATGTGCTAGATATATGATATTTGATTATAAATATGTTAAACATGCTTTACTTGATAAAATACTCATTTGTATGACTCATATATGTATTAAACATATTCTGTACTTTATTGTAAATTCCTTAGCTCTTCCCTGTGTGAAATAGGGATGATATGTCTTATGAAATGCGTATCTCTAGTATGTATTAAGTAAGAATGGTACTGGATTATAAAATAAGTACAAAAAGAGCCAACTACAGTAGGCTGGGGGGAATATTTACAAAAGCACACTTTGGTGAAGTAACTGTTTTATATCTTTTAGAAGAGAATAAAAAATAGTAATAAAGAAACACATTAAAAATGATACAGAATTTCACTAAAGGAGGAATTCAACAGTGGCTGTTACAGTGCATGATGCTGTCTTCTAATTAGCTGCTCCGATTATCAGGCATAAGGTGAGGCAGCTGCTTAAGAGATTGCTGGGTAGCACTGAGCTTAGATTTTAGAGGGGCGCTCACGTCTGAATTTCCTGCAGAGATCTGGCACCCTGCCTCAGCTGGCAGCCCAAGTGCAGAGAGCTGCCGGGCGTCACGCTTTGGGGATGGGAATGCACATCTTTGTAAGCGGAGAGCCTTGGAGAACCCTAGGGGCTTCTAGGTAGCCGAGGGACTGCAGGCACGGAAGAAAGAGGACCTGGCACCGCTGGGGAGTGGGTGGCGAGGTGTGCAAAGCCTTTGCCCACCCTGAAATTGCAATTCTGCTTCTGGCATTGATAGGAGTGGCTGTGAACATGATGCATTATGAAACACAAAAAGGTTTTACTGCCTTAAAAAATTACAGTCAGCCTGTGATACTCAACTGCTGTGACACTCACTGGACTTGGTGTTTAGTGCCTTTTAATGCCAACATCTTGTCCTGATCTTCTGCACGAGTTTGGGCTCGTTGTGCCGCCTTGCAATTGTGGTGCTGACTCTTGTGAGTTGCCATCCTGTACAACCGAGATGAACTGTCTGGGATTCCTTGCACCTGCTCGAGCCAAGTAACTGCCGGTACAGAGGCAGTACCATCCGTGTGTTCACTGGGAAGCTAATTATTTGTCTTAGTTAATTTTCTCTCACTACTGGGACCTAATACCTAACACCCCAAATTAAGGAAGGAAAGGCTTATTCGGCTTACAGCTTGTGCAGGTTTCAGTCCATACTCAGCTGGCTCCAAGGCAGAGTGGCACATGGCAGCAGTTCATGGCGGCAGAATACAGCAAGAATAAAAAGGCAGCAGCAGCAGCAGCAGCAGCAGCAGCAGCAGCAGCAGCAGCAGCAGCAGCAGCACAGAGCAGGCCTCTCTCCCTTCCTGTGTTGCCTTCAGGCTATCCACCCCAGTGGTGGTGTGGCCCTCACTCTCATAATGCCAGCATTGGATAATCATGAATTAATCACAACCTCTAGAAGCCCGCCCCAATGGCTATGTGAGGCTTTGGGGGAGGGAGGGGGATAACGTGACACAAACCATAACAGCGTTTGATGAAGTTAAATTTTAAATAACGATGAAGAAAAGATCAAGCTAGGGCTGGGGAGATAGCGCCTGCTTGGCAAGTATAAGGTCCTAAGTTCAACACCAGGTACCAGAACAAAACAAAACAAAACAAAACAGAAACAAAACAGCATCCCATCCAGCCAGCCATTCTTATTGGTAAGATCTAGTGGTGAGATATCCCAGTCCCTGCTCTTGACATTCTTTGCTCTTATCGAGAAATTATTTGTACATACAACACAAAAAAATGGATTTGACCAGAATAAGTACAAAATCAGATCTTTCAAATGAAATGGGTCAGTGGGGGGGGGGGTAGGGCAAACCTTAGTTAGCATCACTGTACCTGCCCTTGGTATTCCACTGGTCTCAATCCGGCATAAATGGGTATGAAGCTGCTAGCAAGGAGGACCTGGATAGGTGAGAAAAAACAGAAGCTGCTGAGTAAAAGCACTGACATTCAGATCAGAAATCTGATACATCACTCAGTATAAAGCCCTACTGCATGGACAAGTCCCACATATCTCAAGTGCATGCCTGCACATACTTTCATCATAAAAGATAACATATTTTTATAGCCAGTGTGTCACACACCTGTGATCCCAGCTCTCGGGAAGCTGAGGCAGGAGGATCACTGTGAGTTCAAGGCCAGCCTGAACAGCACAGCGAGACCCTGTCTCAAAGAGACAACAGTAATAATAACAATAATAATCATAAGGATAACAATAATATCGAAGAACCTAGAGTCACAGGCACTGGTTCATAACCCCTGGATCAATCGCCTTCACCTAAGATGAAATGATACATCATTATCATAAAAATGATAAAAATCAGCATTCTGATTATAGACAAACAAGTCTATAGGAAGCTAAATTTAGTCTACAGGAAGTTAAATTTAGCTCTATAGGAAGTTAAATTTAGGTCCACAGGAAGTTAAAGTCTACAGGAAGTTAAATTTAGCTCTACAGGAAGTTAAATTTAAGTCTACAGGAAGTTAAATTTAGGTCCATAGGAAGTTAAAGTCTACAGGAAGTTAAATTTAAGTCTGTAGGAAGTAAATTTAAAGTAAGTCTAAATTCCTCAGTATGTGCAGGTTGCAGTCGCTGATACATTATTTATATCATTCTATTACTAGCGTATTATAAAAAACACCCTAAAGTTGCATTTTTATTTCCCAGGAATAAACCCCTCTGATCTTTGCAGGAGAGATCAGCCCCGTATTTCAGGGATGTCTTCCTGTATGTTGCTAACTGCAAGGGGAAAAGCACATTTTATGTCCTGGCATCGTGCTTAGGATTCATAATGTGACCCGTGACAAGCAGGGCCACCAATCATACTTTACCTTCCATTTAAAAAGTCAAAATGATTGTCATTTAGGCCATTACTGTTCCTTCCAACACACGAAGCTGACTTCCGCTAGCTTTTCTGAAATGCAAATGTCGTATTTTGCAATGCAGTTTCCAAATCACTAGTGAGTGTTCTATTTGAAAACATACAGCATAAGACACTGAATATTTAAGTCATAATCTTTCAAGTGATAAGTGAAAGATTCTATGACTGTTTATTGTCAAAGATTTCATGAAGTCTTTTTTTAAACCACCATATATTATTCAGAAGTGGATTATGGCCCAAGTGCAGATTTATAAATAAGCTATTTAGAATTATTTAGACCTCGGAAGACATTCGCCCCAAAGAATATTATGGGCACGGTTTTTAGGTCAGCTTGCAAAAGCCTACTGATTCTGAACTGTCACTAAATTCCAGCCACAGCAATGTAACACAATTTCTATAGGAAAACCTGAGTCGCTCTTTGAAGCGGGAAGCCCGCGGCTGGCACAGCTATTTTTCCACCGCTGCCGTGGTTATTCCTGTACCGTGTCCTTAGCACCAGGCACGAGCTTTCTGACAGAGTGGGTCTCTCTTAAATATATCTCCTGTCTTCTCTGGACCACAAGCAATACACGAGCAGGTGGTGTGCTTTTCTGATGGAGAACGGGACCGTTTAAGAGGGCTGATAACCAGCATATGCCTGTTAGCATGTCTCCCTTCTCTTTGGTGGAAACAGAGGTCTCCCAACCTGTCCCTTCACTCTCATTAACAGGACACATATACTGCCCAGGGTCCTGGCCCAAGACAGTCCAAAGGGAGTTTCAACTCCCAAGTGTTGCAGTTGGCCCAGACCTATCTTAATTTTCACACAAAATACGTGTTCACATTTGTTTTACATGTGTTTGGTAGAGGGTCTCACTACACAGCTTGGACTCATAGTGATCCTCCTGCCTCCCCAGCGCTGGGATTACAGGTGAGTGCCACCAAGCCCAGACTCTTGCCTTGGCTCAGTGTGCCTGGGGGTGGGGCCGGTGCAGCCAACTCCAGTCCCTGCGCTTGCCTAAGCAGGTGCTCACTCTGCTGAGCTCTCTCGCTGGCCCTTGTTCCTATTTAACCAGTACTATGGTTTCTACCTAAGATGTTCCTGCAAAGCCTCATGGGTCCGTTGGTGGGGGCTTCCAGAGGTGGCTCCATCCAGGGTACGTGACAGTAGGATTAAGTTAAGTGGGTGGTAACTGAATGGGTAGATCAGCATAATCCTGGGTATGGCTGGATGGGTTACCGAAGGCAGAAGACCCACACTGAGTGTAAGCGGAACACCTACGAGGCTTGTAGCCTGAGCGGACTAGACGGAGAGAGGGGCTCTCTGTTGCTACTTCCCGCCTGACATACCAGGGACTGCTTGTGTTCTGCCGTGCCCCTTTGTCTTAGAGCCAGTTCACTATGCAGTGCAACTTCTAAAAACTGGGAGCTAAAATCCACCTTTCTTGCTATCATTTAAGGGTATTGGATTATCTAACCATGGAAAAGTAACTAAGACAATCAGGGTCAACAAACACAAATCAGACCACTTTCGTCTTGTTTTTCTTTTTTTGTCTTTTCAATAATTTTACCCATGTCTGTCTCATCTGTCTATCTTATAGAAACACAGAAGGCATGCTAATTTGCACTACTGATTCCCAGAGTAAAGCGTCTCTTTCACCCAAGATTCATCACCCTTCTTCCATGCGTCAACTCCAATATTCCTCTGATCCCAACCCTGTTGGCCCAGGAGTAGCAATGATAAGATCTGTAGTTGGCATTATCCAGAGGAAGGGTTTTGCCACTCATTGAATTCTGCCTTATCATCAAATGGCTACTCCATTAAAAAAAAAAAAAAAAAGTAACCCCAGGCTCTAGATAGGTTTTTACAAGCATTATGAAGCTGTTTAATGAAGTTACCTTGCAAAGGCAAGATCGTCCTTTGGCGACAGGGAGAACAATTTGTGGATGGCATGCATGTAGTGAGGGTACAGCCTCATGAAATTATTACAGTGCTTTGAAGGCCTGCAAGGTCTGTAAAGGATCAGACATTTATTTCATTATGCGGCAGAGATGTATGTGTCCTACAAAACAATCACTACCTTTGGAGCCAGAATTACGACCCCCTCTACCATCAAAGTAGAATATGAAGTTCCTAATTTACTACTCGGAGCTGTTTTGATTAAGAGAAAACCATCCAATTACTTTGCTGTAGATACCAACAGTAAGAATCCTCCTGAATGATACGAAAGGGGCAGCCGGCTGGAGAATGCCTGCCTCTCCTCCCAACGGATGTGCTTCTTCTCGCCGTAGGTTACTGTTCCTCTATAGGGACTGATTACTTGGACATCAAACTAGGTCCTGTGGGAAAATTAGCTTTAGCTAGTTAGAGAATAAGCAGCTTTTCTTACTCATAGTTTACAGCTGTCTGTCTGTAGGGTAACGGGAATTTGTAAAGAAGGAGGTAAAGATTGACAGGATAAATCCACGTCTAAAATATTAAGCCCAAACATGGGCTTTCAGCGTGTGGCTACCAGACACCTACACTGCGGGTGCCCTCACGAACAAACCTCCACACAGCTCCAGAATGCTTGTCACCCCGGAGCTAGCAGTATAACTGCCGCACTTCTGGGAGGAGGAGCTGTGTGTCACTAGCACCTACTTGGTAGAGGCCGGGAGGAGGCTAGACAAAGCCCAGACCACAAAGAATCAAGTGGACACCACAGGAAGGCTGGGACAAACTCTCCAGCTTCACTCGTGCTCAGTTACTTGTTCTTCCTGCCAACCTTAGACGTCCCCTCACGGAGCAGTATGTTCAAGTTGGCTTCAGGGTAGATAACACCCGACATATGGGACGTGTGCTGACAGGTGCCTAAAAGGCTTTTCCGGAGCACAGAGGCTGCCTTTCATTTACAGTTGGTCTGCGGAAGACACACGGATTGGCGTTACCCCCGCCCACACACACACAAGGCTCTGCTGGGTGCTCCCACACTGGGCGGCTGAGAAGCCCACACCTCGAGCAAGCTCACACCAAGCCACCATTTTCGGAGCCCACATGTCCCAAAAGTGAAGTACATCCCCAGAACATGAGTGACTTCACCCTCCTGACATCTTCACTAAAGCCTGAAGTCACTCCTTATCAGTCCCACAAATATCCCACAGCCTGACCTTGAGGAGGCAGATTTGAGACTTGGGCCTCCACCTCCTCACTGCTCGGCTGCCTTAGAGCAAAGCTAATTTTATCAATGTGTGGTTTTAGGAACTGGCACATCACGCTGGAGGCAAAAGAGGCCTAGTCAGTGACAAGGTCCTGAATGTCAGTAGTGCAAGAGTGGCTCACGCCGAGCGCGCAAGGGAGGAAAACAAGGACCGATCTGTCTTAGCTCCTCACTAGGGGTAACCCTTTAAACATAATATGCATGTGAAGCCACTGGTTTCATTCTTTTGTTTATTCTCTCTAAATGTACAGCAATAAAAATCAAAGTTAGCGACTCCCCGCAGCAGCAGCATAAAGCATTACCAAGCGCGTATTCAATACACGTTCTGACTGGCTCCTTTCATTTCGCGTTTTATAGAAAAGGGGTGTTTAGAAAATTATGTGGCCCAGCTTCCTTAGAGAATAAATTCTCAACAAGGTTCATTTATTCCTCAAGTTTACTGTGGAGTGTAATGAGAATCCGGCTGTTTATACAGAACCTGCTGGTATCGTTGAAATTCAAAGACAGATTCAAATTTATCTTCCTCTGGTCTGGCCAAGATAATGGCCAATCTTAAATTCAGTCCTTATTTCAACTTCACAAAGTTAATGTGAGAGAATCTCACTGGAAAAGTATCCTCCTTCTGTGAGGCCTTTGCCCCCCTGGAGAAAGGGTGGTCTATCCCTAACGCACCAGGACACCACCACAATTGGAAATCTAGGGCTGGGGCAGCAGCTCGGTGGTCTAAGTGCCTGCCCGGCAAGGGCAAGGACTGAGTTTGATTCCCAATACTGCATGCCATGCTGGCCCCGCCCCTGGGTGTACCATGCCATCCCTGAAACCGGGCGTGGTAGCCTATAATCCCAGCACTGGGGAGGCTGAGATAGGAGGATCACTACCACTCCAAACAGCACAGCCAGACCCTGTGTCTAAAAGAAAGGAAGAAAAAGAAATCTGCGTGTGTATACGAAGGAGCACACATGCACATCCAGGGACTCCTTCAGAACACAGATCCACATCAGCTTGAAATGTGGAGAAATCCTTCATTTGTACCAGCTCTGGTGACCAGTCAAGTGCCTGCCAGGTCTCTATGAGTGTAATTCATTTCTACTTGGTGGCTGGGTTGGTGGATGCCTTTCTGCTAAACCAAGAATTTGGCTAATTCTGTTTTGCTGAAGGCTAATATAAAATGTGCTTGACCAAGAGATGGAGGGAGGAAGCTATGAGGAGAAAGGAACCGGACATAAAAAGAATTACGTTGTATTATGCCTACGTACCAACTGCTGGTGGGCACATGCATGAAATGTAATGTTACCATAACAAACTACAAATGTACAAATGGCAATTTTCCACAATGTATTAGAATCTCGTAGTTGTATTCTGGCTCCAGAGGGGGGAAAGCCCAGAATTACAATGTAGAATGCAAAAGGAATGAGCTGACCCGCACAACGGACAGTCAGGACTCATCCGGGGGTCAACGTGCAGAAGGAAGGGCAGAAAGAGATGGTAGTGAGATGAGCCGGGGTGACCTTGAAGGTCACCGCGCTTACGTGGAAGGACTGGAGAGCCAAGGAGGCCCTTGAGCACGTTTCCTTTGGTCTTCCTAATAATGTGTGAGGTAGGCGGGTCAGGCTGGAGCCCACCTCACAGATGAGGAAACTGAGGTACCAGGAAGCTGGGAGCTGTTGTGGTCCCCGGGTCTACCGTAAAGGTCACGTAAATGTGGGCTGCATCTTACATCATTCTTCTCCATCCCCAAATAAACACATGCATTTCTAGAAAGTCACCTCAACTCGGGGTGAATCTGTGGATGACAAATGACCTACAAACATAAAGGGTTAGTGAGGGCTGGGGAGATAGCTCAGTTGTCTAAGTGCCAACACAAGGACCCAGGTTCGATTCCCAGTACCACATGCCATGCCGGCCCCAGTATGCAGTGCAAGCGACTGAAATTGGGCATGGTGGTGCATGCCTGTAATCGCAGTGCTGGGGAGGCTGAGATAGGAGGATCACTATGAGTCCGAGCTATGTAGCGAGACCCTGTACCAAGGAAATAAATAAAAGATTAAAAAGGTCAGGGGATGTGAGCCCCTGAGAGAACAGTTTTTGTTTTGTCTTTGTTCTGAGGTTGTTATGGAAGAGTTGAAACGTTCTTTTAAAAACTTATATGCTCAAAGCCTGGTGGCCAGCTGATGGGATTTTGGTTTGTTTTCTAAGACAAGATCTTACTATGTTGCTCAGGTCGGCCTTGAATTCACAATGTAGCCCCGGCTGGCCTTCAGCTTGTGATCCTCAGCCTCTTCCCAGTGCTGGGATTACAGGTGGACATCGCCAGCACCACCACAACCATGCCTGGGGAGCCCATGGGGCTCGGGAAGCTGTCAGATCAACAAGGCTCTCAATTCAATCAGCTGGTTCATGCACTGAGTTATGGATTAGATCTCTTATGTCTCCCGATGTCTCCCGCGTTCAGAAAGGATGAGCCAAAAGCAACCGTAGCCCCTTTCATTTGTGAGCATCACCTATTTTGTTCCCAGTGGCAAAAGCTGGCTACACACTCATCCTAATTTGACGGCTGTATTTATTTATGGAGTTAGTTTTGGTGACCAGCCCGGTGCGCCCGGAATTCCAGGGCCAGCATGTCATGTGGTCCTGAGGATCAAACCCGGTCCTTGGTCTCTGCACTTGCCAGGCAGGTCCTTAGACCGCTGAGATGGCTCCCCAGCTCAAAGGCATTATGAACAGGTGATGGAACTCAGGGGGCGGGAGGCCCGAGGAAGGACGATGATCATGGGGGCCTGACCTCCGCACTGTCTGCATCCTGGCCCTTTCCTCTCTAGCTCTACCTCGCTCTCGGCCTCCCATGCGTCATCCCAGGGTGAGCCCTGCCTCAGGATGGGCTTCCTACTAGTAAAGTTCTGTCTCACCGCATGCCCAGAAGCAGCAAAGCCGGGGCCAGCACCGCCCGAGACCTCTGAAACACTTAGCCTATTGAACTTTTCCTCCTTTACGTTCATTTTATTGCCTACTTTATTACAGTGGCAGAAAATTCACACAGGTGTGGCATGCAAAGTATATGCTGCAGATCATGGGAAACAAAGGGGAAGTATGTGCATGCGAGTCAGCGCGGGCCTGTGGGGCCCTGGTCGAGCCACGTAGCAGGGTCTCTTCTATAAGTCACGTCCAGGTAGTGTGGCAGGAGATGGCCCTGCCGTGAGGCAATCTTGACTTGATCACCATGGAGGAAGGAACTGTTTTGCCCAAATAAACTAGAGACCAAAGAACACTGGCGACCACGTGTGGCTCGTATAAGGCTGGAAAAGGCGATTGAGATCATCATAGATCTAAGATTGGAGATCATCACAGATCTAAGATTGAGGGCACTTTGGAAACATCAAATATAAAAGGACACTGCACGCCGTCACTTGCAGCTCTCAGAAAACGATCCCTGATACTGTAGTCATTGAAGGAGAAATAACGGCTCACGTCTCTACCTGCAAACTTAATAGAATCTGACTACGAGTCACCACACAAAACCAAACTAAAAATAAATGCAACCAGTAGCGAAAAGTTGTAAAATCAAAGGTCACAAAAGCTCCACAGCAATTCCCTAGCTTAAAATGTTATAGATCAGTACCTGGATTATAAAAAATGAAGATAAAGGATTAAGGAAAAACTGGAAGAGAGGGCTGGCCAAATAGCTCAGCAGGTCAAAGCGCCTGCTTAGGCAGATGCAGTGGCCAGGGTTCAACCCCCGGCGTGCTGTGCTGGCCCCGCCCCCAGGGTGCGCTGAGATGGTGATTGAGACTGGCGTGGTGGCGCGCACCTGTAATCCCAGCGCTTGGGAGGCTGAACACAGGTGGATCACTATGAGTCCAATCTATGTAGTGAGACCCTTTACTAAACATAAAAAAAAAAAAAAGATAGAAAAAGAAAAACTGTAAGAGAAAGTGTTGAGCCTAAAGAGGAAGTTCTGATTAAACATGGTATTTAATATCATATTAACACGACAGAAGTACTCAAAACTGGTGACCAACAGTAGGTATGCATTATTATTGTATTTGGTCACCACTTATTAAATATTGGATTTCATCAACATGCAGATCAAGGTTCTCTCTCTCTGTGTGGTCAGCTCAGCCTGCCTTGGGGGCGGGGCTAGTACAACAAGCGGTCCTGGGGATCACTTGCCTAAGCAGGATCTTTAGACGGCTGAGCTTTCTCACCAACCCATTTTTACCTTTTTGAGATAGGGTCTCAATACGCAGTTGACGCTGGCCTTCAGCACAGATTGCAGCCCAGGCTGGTCTCAAACTGGCAAGGTCCTTCTGCCTCAGCCTTCCGAGGGCTGGGATTACAGGCCTGCAGCACCACACCCGGCTGGGGCTTCACTGTTTAGAACACACTTTCCCATGCTTTATTCATATGCTCTACACAGTACCTAAAAGAGCTAATGGTAGGTAGCTGCACTTCCCAGATAGAGAAATAAGGCTCAAAAAGAAATTAGCTCCTTCCTTTATACACTCAAGACAGCTTGGATAATTGTACTGCTGCTTTCTACTGGTCTATAGAAAGGAATAGTTAATACTTAATTTTTTTCTGCCTTTTAATTGCTTGATAAATTTTGCATGATGATATACCTGGTTATCTGAACAACCAATTTGAAGACAATACTGTGTTAACATAACAACCATTGTTGAATTCCTGGCATCTTGTTTAGTGGAATTTTGTATCATTTCTAATGTTTTATACTATTTATCCTCTTTGAACTTTTTAAAATTTTTTAAAAATTTTGTTGAGAAACAAATAGCAGTGAGACAGTTTCAAAACTGATTAGTAAGAAAGTTTCAATAATTACTACATTTCATAATGTTGTCTTCACAGTGATTATTCATAGTACAAGATGCAGACATGATATCCTGTACAAACACTATTAGTACAAATCTTTCT
>NDGN011556824.1:0-10466 GCA_002564285.1 Tympanoctomys barrerae | reverse complement strand
ATTGAACTCAGGCCCTTGTGCTTGCCAGGGAAGCGCTTATTCCACTGTGCCATCTCCCTGGCCTTCTTTCTGATTTCTATTGATTTAAATTTGCATCTTTCTTTGTACAGATTGTTTATAAATTTTCATTCTACTCCCAGGTTTTGGTTTCCCCTTTCCGGCTTTATTTTATACATGCAAAGCTGCATAAAGTTCCTACAATTTGTTCTGGTATAAAAGGTGTACTATGAGTAGTAAATTTTATCTGTTGCTTGAAGAGAAAATAGTTGCCTCACACAATTAATTTAATAACTTTTCTTAAAGAGTACACCACACTTGTGAGGAGGTACTCTTTACTGTTCCTTATTCTTGCACTAGTTGGGCTCCTTTATGGAGTTCTCAAACTCTACTCCTATTAACTGTTTTGGTGCCAGAACAAAAATAATTTTATTACCGCAAATAAAGCATATGTCGAGCTCTTTCTCTTCAATGAGGCGGCCAAGCAGCAGATGCAGAGGTGCAGATCTCTGTGAAGACCCTGACAGGCAAGACCATCACCCTCGAGGTCGAGCCCAGTGACACCATCGAGAATGTCAAAGCCAAAATCCAAGACAAGGAGGGCATCCCACCTGACCAGCAGTGTCTGATATTTGCCGGCAAACAAATGGAGGACAGTTGGACCCTCTCTGGCTACAACATCCAAAGAGTCCAGCCTGCACCTGGTGCTTCGCCTGCGAGGTGGGATTATTGAGCCATCCCTGCGCCAGCTTGCCCAGAAGTACGACTATAACAAGATGATCTGCCCCAAGTGCTATGCTAGCCTGCACCCCCATGCTGTCAACTGCTGCAAGAAGTGTGGCCACACCAACAACCTGTGCCCCAAGAAGAAGGTCAAGTAAAGCTCAGCCAGCCCCTCATCCAGAAGGGCACCACCTGCCCAACGCCTGCAGCCTTGGGCCTGAATAAAGTTTCTCTCCCTTAACTAGAGAAAAAAAAATGCTGATAAATGCTAAAATCTCTTAATTTCACATTGAAAAAGTACAGCTAGATAATCGCTGTAATATCCCTTTAAATAATACAAAAAAGTTAAGAATTTGTATTGGAACTGCATTAAATCTTTAAGTTGGGAAAGATCTGATATTTAAAAGTCTTTTTTCATGCATACTAATACATTTTTATAATTTTCTTCAAGTGGGGCTTCACATATTTTTGTTTTTGCAAATTATTTCTAGGATTATTTTGTTAAATTCTGTGAATGAGATTATTTTTCTACTGGTAAGCTGTGTAAGAAAAGACAAATTGATAGGTGGTACTGTTGAGCCAAACTGAGAAACAGTGTGACATCTTCGTTTCTCGGAAGCTTACAACCTACCAACTCTAAATTTTGATTTGTGGTACTTTGTGGTGACTAACTTTGGATAAAGTACATGGCTACACGGGACATTTACCATATGCCTAACTCCAAAGAGCACAATGAGGCATCATTCTATTCCTAATAAAAAGGAAAAGGATGTTTATTTTGTGCTATTTTGGATCAAGTGAAGAGGAAAAAGGAGAAAAAGAATAATGGTAAGGTTGTTTAAGCTACATGTTATTAGTAGTTGAAGCTTTAGGCTGAAGGTGGTATAAAGAATAAAAATGGAGGGCCAGAGAGATATCTCAGCAACATAAGTGCCTGCCTGGTAAGCATTAGGTCCTGAGTTCGAACTTCAGTACCACAAAAAATAAAATTAAATAAGAGAGCTATTAGGTTCTTTGAACATTTTTCAATGTCTGTTTTATTCTTGGTCCCTTGAACATGAAAACCATGTCTTGCAGAATTGATATTACTTTAACTGGACAACATTATATTTGAAAAGTTGGGCCACTGCTCCTTCTACTTTGCTCTTGCTGTTTTGCTGTTTTCTGCTGCCATGAACCGCTGTCATGTGCCACCCTGTCTTGGAGCAGGTCAAGTATGGACTGAAACCTCAACAAACTGTTATAAACCTTTCCTTTCTGAAAATAAACAAATAAATAAGTAGTTGCCAGCATTCCTTAAAGTTCAACAAGGCCACGCCTGGGTATACATATCCCAATCACAATCATTTTGTGGTATGTTTTACAAGAACTATCATTATTTTCTATTAGTTTATAAAAATGTCTTTTTGCTCAGTAACAGACTTATTTCATTTGAGTCAAGGTGTTTATTGCTCAGCTCTTGTGTGCCTAAGTAAAAGATCAATAAGCAGTACTTCATGTTGACTCAAATGAGAGGGTTGGTTTTGTTTTCTGGTCATCTGTGGCACTTACACATCACAAGTTCTTGGTGACCTCCTGGGAGGCAGGAAGTAATGGAAAGGAAGACCAGGGCCCATGTGCTACACTGTGGCTTAGGCCTCCCACACACACAAGCACGTTAAAGCTGAGGTGCAGTACTATGGTATGAATGTGTGTGACCCTCCCAAAATTAATGAATTGAAACTTATCTGCTAACATGATAGTATGAGGAGGTGGAACCTGCAAGGAGTCACTGAGTCACAAATAAGAGGCCTCATAAATAAAATTAGGAGCTGTATAAAAGAGGTACAAGAGAACACTCAACAACTCTGCGCTTTCAGCTCCTCTTCCAGAGAGGACATAGTGTTTACCTCTCCCACAGGATGCAACCTTCATGATACCCTATTAGAAGCAGAGACAGCCCTCGTGAAACCCCCAAACTACTGTGCCTCAATCCTGGACTTCCCAGCCTCCAGAATTATAAGAAATGAAGTTATGTTGTTCTTAAATTACCCAGTCTCTAATATTTTGTTATTGCTGTATGAATGGACTGAGACACAGAGGAAGAACTTAAAAGTATTTGCACTCTCATTAAGACAGCTCAACTTCATGTGCAGATCAAGGAAGCAGGTCACACCCTCCTGGGCCAAATACATTTACTGGCCAGACTCTGTCGGTCGGTCGGTCTGTCTGTCTGTCTGTCTGTCTGTCTGTCTGTCTTGCTCATTCTACACCTGTGAAACATAAAAGTTAAATAATCAATAATAATATTTAATTAGAAAGCAATGAGCTAGTGCCCCTTTGCTGTTCCCACGGCCCCATCACTGCCACTGTTGAGTTTACTGTTACTGTCTAAGGAACTCTAGGCAGTTGCAAACACTTCCCACCTGCTCGTACATTATCAGTGAAATAGATCCTCAGGTTTGATAATAAAATCATGGGCCCTAAGACCTTTGTAAAAATCCAATTTTTAGTTTCCTGCTTTGTCAATAATCTTAACCCTAATGATCTATTAGGGATAGCTACTGATTATTATGTTAGTTATACATCAGAGATACAAACTAGATGAATCCTCAGTTTTCTTTATAAAGAAAACTGAACAAAAATTATTCCCTATAGAGGTTTTCTTTTCTCTGAAAAAACATCTCAAACCAACCAGCAAGGTCACTAAATGAATGAATGAATGAATGGAGTGAATGAATGAATGAATAATAAATCAAAACTCAGACCAAATGTCTTAAAAGAAGTAAGGCAAAAAATGTCATCTCTTTACCTAGCAAAAAAAGTAAAAACCTGTCTTTGAAGTAATTTTATGCATGTGCCCAAGGTATAGTTGGATGGCCCAATACTTGTAAATTTCTCACTTTACATTTGTGTATAAAATCCATTTCTGAATCTGTTTTAGAAATGTTTTAACTGAAATGAGTGTGGATGATCTGTACAGCATGTAAAAATCGTCATAGAAAACATGAATTACTCCTCTACCCTTTCTGAGCTCTTGAAGATCACCCTTTTTATGACTTTTTGTTTCTAAAATTATGATCACTTGAGATACCTCCTCTAAGTGGACGTACATAGGTTTTCTACAACTGGCTTATCTCACTTAGGATGATGTCCTTGAGATTCCTGCACGTGGCAGGATCCCCTTCTTTATTTTTGGGCTGCCCAGTACTGCATCCACACACAGGGCGCACTACGTTCACTCACTCACCTATGGATGGCCCCTTGGGCTGCTTCCAACCCTTGGCTGTGCTGATAGTCATACGTGAACATGGAGTGCAGATATTCCTTCAAATCCTGTTTCCAATTCTTTTGGGTGCAGACACCCAGAGGTGAGACCACTGGGTCATAAGATAATTCTATTTTTTAATTTCTTGAAGGCCCTTCGCACACAAGAAGGTGATTGGATTTAATTTTCTACTAAAACAGCTTTCTTGCCAGGCAGATAGCTTAGCAGCATAAGTGCCTGCCTGGTAAGCACAAGGTCCTGAGTTCGATTCCAGGTACAAAAAAAAAATTGAGATATAAAAAAACCTTCTTTGTTATTAAATGACTTCAAAGGTAGCAGTTTCTTCTTTTTGCCTCCCTTATCAGGAATTTCAGAATCAAAAATTCAAGCCCTAATTATACAACTGCGCTGTTCTAACAGCCAGCATTCTTGGGCGATTCATGGTGTATGCAGGCTTTTGGTTGCAAGGATCTCGAATCACCAAGAAGGGTACTGTGAAGAGATAGGCTAAACGGGGAAAGGTACTGGCTGAGGAAATGACTCTGGAAACTCCACTTTCGCAGGTTCAGGGCCTCTCTTTGGGGACCTCTGCTATTCTCTTAATTGAATTGATCTACTATCCTTTCACAAATAACTGGTCTCTTCTAACAACAGGACTTATGCTCTCTCATCACCAGAGCTTTGCTGTGGCCCTCACAGGGCACAGAGGCCTTTTACTGTGCTGCAATGCTAAGTATCATATTGCAGAGTGGATATACGCAGTTACACTGGCCCATGCCACAGAGCATACAACACTAAGAATGAACACTAACATACATTACTGACTGAGTGCTAATGGTGTGTCAATGTCCTTCATCAGTGATAACAAACATATGGGGGGATGCTGACGATAGGGGAGGTGATTCATGTTAGGAGGCAGAGAGGGTATGTGGGAAATTTCTGTTTTTTCATCTCAAGTTTGCTGTGAACCTAAAGTTGCTCTAAAGAAATCTACAAACAAACAAAGCTCAAATCCTGTAAAAATGATGCTAAGAAAGACCATCTAAGATGCTCATGCCTCTGATTTATGACAATCTAGACTTCAACAATCAGTGATCTAAAATTTGTACTAGTTACTTACCTTTATGATTAAAACCAACAAGTCTCAAATTTTTTGATCCCAGGTTCTCTTCATTCTGTTTGAGGACTCTGAAGGGTTCATATTTATGTGGGCTGTACTGATTGACACTTACAATATTAGAAAGTAAAACAGAAACTTAAAAAAATTAAATATTTAATAATTTTATTGTGTACGATATAAAAATATGAAGAACTATTTTATATGAAAAAATGATCAAAATAGCACTGCTTTTCTTTTTTTCTTTCTTTCTTTTTTTTTTTTTTTTTTTGCAGAACTGGGCATTGAACTCAGGCCCTTGCACTTGCCAGGCAAGCGCTTACTCCACTGAGCTATCTCCCCGGCCCCACTACTTTTCATTTTAGCAGATCTTATTAATGGCTAGCTCAATACATTTCATCCATACATTTATCAAAAAAAGTGACTAAAATGGCAAATAATATCTCAAAATGATGAAATAGCTTCTATTTTATGGATAAAACTGGTTGAGAATTATTGGTATTAGAGAATAACATGGCTCTAGGCATTACTTAATATTCACTTCAGATTCCTCTAGTTTGTCTGAAGAGTTCAAGGAGTGATTCATACTTATTTATAGTTATAAAAAGGCTTCACTGGCTAACGAACAATATGACAATTTCTTACCGAGGAACTGAGAAGATAGGTCCCTATTTTCCCTCCTGTCAAAAGTCTAGTGTCCTTAACCTTTTTTGATCGTGTAGATTTTTAAAAAACGAGGCCAAAGCTGAAAACCCCCCACCTCAGCTTCTAACTTGGCAAGAAACCTCTAAATGTATTTCCAAGAAGCCCAACATAGCACAATATACAGAAATATACCAAAAATGGGGGGACCACAGCAGCAGCTATTGGCCCCTCCAGATTCAAAATATCACCTACAGAGAAACGAAAGTCAGGTTTACCAGTTACCGTCAATCGCCACTGGATCCTGACTGTGACCCCAAAGGCCTGGTCTCCAGGGCAGTGCCAGTGAGAGTCAAGGCTTGTTGCCCACATTGGCACTATCGATGGAAGCTTCAAGAAGTGGGACCTAGTGGAAAGAAACTACATCACTGGAAATATGCCCTTAAGCAGGATGCTGTCCCCGTCCCTTTTTGTCCCTCTTTTTGTCTCCCGGCCACCAGGAGGTGAATAGGCCTCCTCTGCTGTGTGCTTTCACCATGATGTACTGAGTCCTCACAGGCCCCAAGCAGCAGGGCCACACAACCATGAACTGAGACCTCTGAAACCATGAGCCAAGATAAACTTCTGTCTGTTTAAGCTGGTTTTCTCAGGTATTCTGTCAGGGACAGAAAACTAGCATACATCCTTCCCTAATTTTTTTTCCTCAAATTCTAGTTTATACACAGCATACCTAACAGCAATTTTAAGATCTGCTGCATATAAACTGCTTAACCGCCCGGATGCTGTCTTTCTAGTTTGCCTGGCTAGGTGCTTAATAGTCTGCCTGTCATCATCTTTTCTCCTCAATGTCTTTGTACTCTCCCACCCCGAGGCCCCAAACACTGACTGCAAGTCTGCAATCACATGCAGTTGGCTCTTCAATATTTTCTCTCCCAAGAGGACCAAAGAAGAGGATAAAAGAAAAAAGACACATGGATACAACTACTTCCAAGAATGCCTCTGGCAAATTTCACAGTCTTAAGGACAAATCCTCTTGGAATCTATTTAATGAAAGGGAAATACTCAGCTCAAAACCAAAATCTGAAGCCAGAGCATCGATGACTAGCTCAAAGAAATCCCCTAAAGTATTCTGTGGCCCCATTAATCTTCACAAACCATGAGATTAGAGTTTTTAAATGACATGTATAATAAAATTTTACTGCAGTATTAAACAGAAAATGACATGAGACCAATTTTCATGAGTCTAGTTCTTAAAAACTAAATACTTATTTTTTAACAGGAAAAATGGGATTTGTGGAAGTTACTTTGAACAACAAAAGAAAAGCTGCCTGATGAAACTGAAAACTTACAATCTATATCACGACATTTAGCCTACAAGTTAAGACTGGCAGCTACTATTTTCACTTATCAATAATTGGTTAAAGAGGGTTGGCTTTCTGATTGTTAAGTTTTGGATTTCTTGGAGTTTTAGAGTTCGTTAAGGAGCTTGGAGATGACGCAGCACAATGAGTGAGTTACTCGTTAGATGGAGAAGCTGAACTCAAGAGACACTAAGGAACATGTCCACGGGCATGGGCTTACTTGGCTGCATAGACCAGGTTGAAAAGTGGGTCTGTCTCTTGGTTTTAAGATTCTAGTAAAAATAAATAAATAAATAAATAAAAATAATAATAATAAAAAAGATTCTACTAATCTGAGTCACATAAACCTCAAAAGACCCCTTCCAGGTACAGCCAAATAGCTCAGTGGATTAAAGCATCTGCTTAGGCAGACTCAGGGGCCAGGGTTCAATCCCCACTGTGCTGTGCAGGCCCCACCCCCAGGGTGCACTGAAATGACGATTGAGACTGGGCATCGTGGCGCATGCCTGTAATCTCAGCGCTTGGGAGACGGAACACAGGCGGATCACTACAAGTCCGATTTATGTAGTGAGATCCTGTAGACTCTGTACTAAAATATAAACAAACAAAAAATCCTCTAAATGGTGCCAAGACCCAGAAAAATGTTATGAATTTCCATGAACAAAGGAAAAAATGAAAGCGCAAATTCTTAAGTCCCTATCCTTTTCAGAGAACCCATACAATGTACTACAACATGCTGCAAGAAAGAGAAATACAAAGCACCACATGACACTAAAGTCTCCAGGTAAACATAGGAGCAATTAGCTTGGACACTGACCAATCAAAACAGATGCTGGCTGTGGACAGCAACAACTGGTGTATGCCATCTGCTGACCTCAGTTACCACTGCAACTACTGTTCTCCCCACTGAACGGCTAGACACACAGTTGTTGTATCCTCACCACGTGCCCCATCAGGCGACTTTAGCTCCTCTGTGCTACTGATCACAGTCTTACTGAACTACAGTGATCTCCCATTACATTACTTTCTTTGTAGGTTTTGGGATGAAAGGAATGGAGTCGCTGTTCTCCTAATGTGTGTGTGTGTGTGTGTGTGTGTGTGCGTGCATGTGTGTGCGTGCGTGCGTGTGTGTGTTTGTATGTTTGCTAGGTTCAGCACATTTCCTAACATGTAATGTGGGAGAGGTAGTCAGGGTGAGTGTCCATTACTCAAAGAGTTGGGATCAGAAGTATTTTAGATTTCAGATATTTTGGACTTTGGAATCTTTACATATATATGGTCAAATGTCTTGAGGACAAAACTTAAATCTAAGTAGAAAATTCATTCATATTTCATATATATATTTATATAGCTTAAATGACATTTTATACATGATTTTTAATGTATAAAATGCATCTTTAATGTATACAGTGCTTCTAAATTTTGACAGCAAACTATCACATAAGGTTGATGAGTGGATCTTTTCACTCTGGTCCCAAGCTGACCCTCAAAAAGTTTCAGAATTTGGACTAATTCAGATTTGTGATTAAGAACACTGAACCCGAATTACTGTAAACAGTCCTGCCTCGGGGTCGCTGCACTGTCCCTGCCTCTCTCTGCAAGACTGCTCACCACCTAGCAGCGCGAGTCCCCTCCAACCCTCAAGATTTCTGCTCAGATGATATCTTTACATGAGGTCTCACCCACCTTCTAGTCCCTTTACTACACCCTCACATGCCCAGTCTCCTTATCCGTCTGGTTCCCCCCATAGCATCTATGACCTTCATGTAACATACAAAATTACTCTATTTCTTATTTACACGAAGCTTACCAAATGCAATATACATTCTGCTTAGTAAAAAACAAGAGGAATTTCAAGGGTGGCAGTACTGGCATATATTGTTTCTACTACCTGAGAAGTAGGTGCTCACTATATGGATCTGTTTTAAAAAACTGGAAGAAAAAAAAAAAGATTTAATGGTTTGCTACTCAATGGTAAGCATGGAAGAGCTAGGTCTCTCATCTAGAGATTCAACACTTCCCACAGTGGGATTTTTATAAAAATATGTGTAATCATCAGACAGGAAAAATAAATAAAAGAAGAAAGCTAATTGTTAAACTATTGTTTATCCTAATCTATGCCTGGGAAATGGAACAGAATAATACTTTTATTCAAATCTGAGGACTAGCTAATGTTTTCTTTCATGGGTCAGTAGAAGAAACAATGTGTTACTTTTTCAAGCTGTTTCTAACCATGGTCTCAATGTTAGATTACTACAATATTTTCTGGATATAAATTCATAAATTTTCACCCCTGAATGCATACATCAAGTAATGAGCAAAGCAAAATATATAATTTCATTACACATAAAATCAAGTCTTATTAACCAAAAATAGTGTTCATAAGAAGTAAAGTAGTTTAAAAATAAGTTTATTTTTTTTCTTTAACTCATGGTGACAAATAATTGTATAAAAAGTAATTCTCTTCAATTTCAGATGAAATAAGTGTTTATCAAAAAGTAACTTAAGGGGCCGGGGAGATAGCTCAGTAGGATAAGTACTTGCCTGGCAAGCACAAGGGCCTGAGTTCAATCCCTAGTACTGCCAAAAAAAAAAAAAAGTAAATTCAGGTTCACCTATTGCTGAAATGCATAAAATGTCTGCCATATAAACAACAATTAGAACTTACTGACAGTAAAATCCTTCAAGTAAGTCATTTACAAACTTTCAGAAATCCCACTCATTATTTTCAGGTGACACAAAATTGAGGTTGATGCAAAGTGAACTCGTCCAGGAATCCGGCTGAAAGACAGATGCAGATTTCTCTGGAAGCAAAGTTTCTATGCTACCCAACGCCTGCACCTACCGTCTGAAGACACAGGGGTTGACAGTAGTTCTCCCTAAAGGAGGATGAGAAGAAGGCATTGTTTTCCTCTCTATCAGAGAGAATTCACAAGATGATTAGACTGAGATTGAAAGTGAAAGGAGAAATTCTGGATGGAAACAGATAAAACTTTTTAAAGATAAAAGTTTTTATTCACTGAAAAAAATTACCCAGCTTTTGATTTTTCCAAGACTTTATTGGGCACGAGAAATGCCAAACATATAATGTGTTTCTTCCTTCAAGATATGTGGCTAAGGGAAGTAAAGAAAACAAGGAAAGAACACTAAATTCTTCCTCTGTTTCAGATAGTTGTAGGGACTGTGTATGATCATCTAATTTAATCTACAATTATATAAATAAAATATATGTCAATGGATAATTATTATGTGAATACTAAAGTAGAAATCTGTATAAAGTGCCATGAGAAGCTTTTAACTCTGTCCTAGAGGAAAGTGTACTTTTAAAAATATTTATTTTTTTTTAGTGTGTGTGTGTGTGTGTGTGTGTGTGTGTGTG
>NDGN011556819.1:0-10089 GCA_002564285.1 Tympanoctomys barrerae | reverse complement strand
CCTGATTCCAAGGGACCGCTTTTCCAAGTCAGAAACAAATATTTATGTTTGAGTGGTTGTTTCAAACAAGGAAGAATGGTTCCGTGGGAACACCGGTGCTACACCTGTTGCCCTGGCTCTGTTTATAGTCTTTAATTTATATGCCAATCCATTCCCTTAATAATTTAACACATTGAATATTTCCTTTTGAATTTGTATTCTTCTAGAAATCTACGCTGGCTGGAGTTTTCTTGTTAGGGTTTTTGGACCAGTACCTCTGCTAATAAATCATACTCATAAACTGAAAAAAAAGATAAGCTGTATGGTGATTTGTTGTAAGCAAAAATAAATAAATAAATAAATAAATAAATAAATAAATAAATAAAATCTGAGGCTGAGGTGCAGTGTGAGTGGCCCTGTGGTGGCGCCAGGCGGCTCCTGCTGACCTTTCCAGAGCTCCGTCTGCCCCTTCCCTCACCTCACCTTCAGGAGCTGCCTGTCCAAGTCCCTGTTGGTTGTGGTGTGGCAGTGACAGTGTAGCAGATGACGCCCGTAGAGGGGCCCATCCCGTGGCTGTGATGTGTGTGCTGTTGGAACAGTGGCAGCACCTGGGGAGAACTTCACAGAAGGTAGCTGCACTTCTACATTAGAACTCCCAATCGTCCATATTTACAGCTGAGCTTGGCACGTATGAACCGTCTGCAGGGGCGTTGCCTCCAGTGTGGATGCCAAGAGGAGACACAGATGGAGCCTCGTGCGCTTTAATCGAAACAAGAATTTTCTGTTTTTTATTTCAATTTCTGAGTTTTCAAAAAGTATAAAATTAAACACTTGGGGTGTGTGTGTGTGTGTGTATGTGTGTGATCTTGTTGGTTTTCCTTTTCAGGTAGATCATTGTAATCTTTTGTATCTGTATCAAGAATTTGATAAGAAATGTGCAAGACTTCTAATTTGCTTTTCAATAGTATCATAGCCAGGTAGGTTAGGTCAACCTGTTCCAGGCAGTCAGATAGGCTGGGCCCCGAGGGAGTCCGTACAGAAGATGGGAACGCATTATAGCGGTAGCTGGGCGTGCATCTGTTGAGGGTCGGCCTCACGACAGGAGCGGGATGACCGGGCCTCCTTGCTCCTAGCCCGAGGTATGAACAATAGGTTAGGGGTTGCGTGAGCCCTGTGGGTGATCAGAGCTTCTTGTCTATTTCTAAGAAGGCCCTTCCCACATTCGCTTGCTGTGTGACCTGCTTCCCCATTACATGACTGTACCTAAGCAGCTAAGCTCCCGATCTTACTGGGTGATCACGGTTTGCTCCCATGTTGTACCTGTCTTGTGATCTTGCATTCACCTTGTCACTTTGTACCCACAACATTTTATTCTATAAAACTTCTCTTTTTTATGACAAAATTCAGATATTTGTTTAGCATTTAAACAATTCACTTGGAGATTATCATAATTCAACTGGACCAGACTGAGAAATAAGAATAAAGCGAACACTGGAAATACGTTGTGTTGTTTGGTTTTGGGGAGAGGGTTTTTCTAAGTCAAGGTCTGACTGTGTAGCACGCGCTGGTCTTGAACTCACCATGATCCTTCTGTCTTAGCCTGCTGAGTGGTATCTGTGTCAACCCTTTTTCTGGGTTCTGTCCTGTCTCTAAGGAGCTGTCTGTCTCTCTCTATCCCTGTCCCTGTCTCTCTGTGTCTGTCTGTCTGTCTCCCTCCCTCCCTCCCTCTCTCTCTGTCAGTATATCCTACTCTTAACTTCCATTGTTCCTTATAATTCATTCTTCAGTTTGGGGAATACAGACTTGGAGTATCTGACATCTGGCAGGTTGGAGGTTACATATGTAACTCTCCTATAGCATTTGGAAGTCCTCCTGAAGGATGCAATCGCTTTCATTTCATGGATTCTGTATTGCGACTCACTTAGGGAGTCAAAAATTGCTGGTATTGTTTGCCAGTTGTGTGCACCTTGACTTTTATGCCCTGGGAAGATTATGATGTTAAAGAGTCATTAACGTCACACAGGGCATTTGACTTTGCAGGCCAGTTCTTGTATTCCTGTTTCCTATATGCTGCATTTGGACTTAGCAGGTGCTGAATCTATTGGTGCGGCTTGCTGGATCTTGCTGACTTGTCAGATCACAGCACTTGGGAAGATACTGTTAGACCACCCCTAGTTGACTTTCATACCACTCAAAAGGTGAATTTATATAATGCTAGGAATTGTTTCTTTGCACAATATCTAGTTTATATTCAGGAAATGTACGTGCCTGTTGGCAGATAGGATAGTAGACTGGCTGTTCCCTGGCTGCCTGTCTTCTGGCCTTCTAAGTGAACATGCTCTCCATCTCCAAATATAAGTGCAGCTGGTAGTGCTGCTTGTCTCTATTAGAAGTCTTTGTTTGATTTGAGAGTTACATCACATCTTCCTAGTCTAGTTCGCAGGTCGGAGTAAGCGCCCTAAAGACCTCAACATGCCTTCAAGATCATCTGGAAACTTCCCCACACCTTGCTTGATCAGTTGGAGTTTGCTGAGTGAGACGAGCACATGGCTGTGGCTAGAGCTGTGTACTCTATTTACCTCCTGTAGAGAATACTGTCCTTCAGGAGCTGAACAGGAGTACATAAGGATGCATAGAACCCAAGGGCTGGCGAGATAGCTCAGCAGACTAAGCACCTGCTTAGGCAAGCTCAGGGACCAGGGTTCGATCCCTGGCATCGCATGCCACACTGGCCCTACTCCCAGGCATGCTGAGTGGGCCACCAAGACTGGGCATGGTAGTGCACACCTGTAATCACAGCTCAGGGGAGGCTTTACACAGGAGGATCACTACGAGTCCAAGCTGTGTAGTGAGACCTTATACCAAATACATAAAAAAAAAGATGGATAGAACCCAGCAGAGGCTTCAATTATGGCTGGCGTAGAAGCCTCAAAAGTGAGGGGACCTCAGTCATCTCCGCAGAGGATCCCTGGGTGATCGTGACTGCAGAAGGAAGAGGAATCAGGGCGGGGCTGGACACTGGCACTCGCCGTCCTTTTCAGCCCCAGCTTCCTCCAGCCATCACGTTTCCGTGGGAGGAGCCACTTGAGAGGATGAAGCTCAGCATCTCTCACATCTCCAGGCTGTAACTGGCCTGGCCTCCCCTTTTCCCATTTGTTTTTAATGATGCCTGCAAGTCCAGGCATTATGCTGTGTAAATGCTAGAATATGTGTACACCCAGGTCAGATATGCTGCCTCCCTCTTGTGGAGACAAAAATAAACCCTAAAGTATAGGCAACTAAGGGTAGAGTGGAGGGGCTGGGGAGGTAGCTCAGTGGCACAAGCGCCTGCCTTGCAAGAGCTAGATCCTGAGCTCCATTCCAGTTTTTTTTTTTTTTTAATTTTATTTTTTTAAGGTAGAATAGAAAGAGCTGTCTCAGTGCAAAAATGTCCCAAGGACTCTACTGTTTTTCTCACCAGAGACAATACTCTCTAAGGCCTAAAGTTAAAAAAAATCACACTTGCCAAATTGGTTAAAAAATGAAATAAAACAACAAAAAGTTATAATTTTGCAGGTTTATTTCTGGTATCCTACACAGTGAATTTGAAGGTAGCATCATGTAATGCAGCAGCCACTGTTGAATTCCTATTACTTTGGTTAGTGAAATTTTGTATCATTTCTAATGTTTTTTCTTTTCTTTCTTTTTAAAAAAAACTATTTTGTATTCTTTAAAAAATAAAAAATAAATGAATCCTACCCCCCTCCCCCAAAGTACACTTGTCTAAAGTCAACATTTTTTTTTTTTTTAAATTTTAGGGAAGGGTCTACAGGGTGTTCAGGGTCGCACTACTAGATCAGACTCATACTGATTCACCTGTTTACAGCCTCCCAAGAACTGGGATTATAGGCACGCCCAGTCTCAGCATGCCCCGGGGGTGGGGCCGGCAGGGCAAGCCTGGAGATCAAAGCCCTGGCCCCTGCACCTCCTTGTAGGTGTTTAATCTGCTGAGCTATTTGGCCAGTCCTATAGTCAACAATTTAAAGGTAGAAGATTTACTTAAAGTCTGTTACCACTGTAGTACTCCAGTCTTGGAAGTTTACAACCCACTGAAGAGTGGAAGTTGGTATGGGATCTTAGATTGGTAAAGCAGTGCCAGTTCACCCACTGGTACCTATCCCATAATGCTCCACTCTAGGATCCCAGAGGAAGCTGGGTGGTTCTCAGTGTTAGATTTAAAGATGCCTGCTTTTGTATTCCTTTCCATACAGATTCCCAGTTTCCTTTAGCCTTTAAAAGTCCCAGTGACCAGGCCTGTCTGCTGACTCGACCATGCTTCCTCCAGGCTTCCGAGACAGCCCTCATCACTCTGGACAAGGACTTTCCCATGACTTGGCATGAGTTACATTTTCCCAAGTCGTAGTCATACAATGTGTGGATGAGGGCTGGGGAGACAGCTTGGTAGTCTAAGTGCCCGCATGGAAAGTGCAAGGACCCGAGTTTGATTCCTGGTGCCACATGCTGTGCTGCCCCCAAACCGGGTGTGGTAGCACACGCCTGTAATCCCAGCTCAGGGGAGGCTGAGACAGGAGGATCACTATGAGTCTGAGCTATGTAGCAAGACCCTGTACCAAATAAATAAATAAATAAAAATTTACAAAAATGCAGATATACACTGTCGTGCACCCCTCAGAAGAACTCTCCAGCCAGGACACCTGTGCTCTGCAGACTTCTTCAGCAGACAGACGTTACAAGGTCTATAGGTCTAAGGTGTAACTGTGGCTTAAGGGAAACGACTCGACCCTCGTCATATCTGAGGGAACAGGAAGCCTGGGAAAAGATCGAATTGAGCCAGTACTCCTTCTCACAGCCCAAGACCCTAAAACAGCTCAGGGAATCCCTAGAAAGTAGAGGCTGTCGCCTCTGGATAGCAGGGTCTGAGGAGGTCGCACAACCCCTCGCTTGGCTCGTGGACAAGCCCAAAACGGTTGCTTTCGGCTAGGAGATAATTATAGGACTCAGAATAGACAAGCAGGTGCTTTGTTGGTGAGGATGCACTCTTGGGGTATTGGCCACGCTGAGCTACAGCTGCAGTATAGTGGAACCTATGGTGGCTCCTGAACTGAATTCTCTCCGTGACTGCTTGCGGTGTGAGTTGAATGAGAACCAAATGAGATTTAGCGGTGAGGTTCAGCGCTGACCGTACGCATCACTTAAGTTTGATCCCATCCCATGCCAGTGTGGTGACTGAGGTCTCTAGGAAGTGACCAGCAGCCTCTGAGCCCCCTCGAGGCTGTGACCCCTTGGCTCAGACGTGGCTAGCAGCTGCTTTCTTAGCCCTGAGCATATGCAAGGGGCAAGTGTAAAGCCCTTCCCTGTTCTCCTGTGTTAAAGTTAGAGCTCTGCAGGCCATCTTAGCTTGAACTGGGGCGAGAGGCAGTGGTGGTGTGTAGGGAATTCCGTGGAGGGCAGTGAGTGAGGGTGCTCCAAAGCCAACTCCCAGGGAGCTGGAGTGAATGAGGGGCCTGAGGCGGGTCTTTGTTAATTAGACCTTTCTCTTAGGAACTGTCTTGCAGGGGTCCAAGGGTACTTTTTGCACCTTTTACTGGTTAGTAAATTTATCAAGACCTATCTGAAGAGGGGGTCTATTGTGCTACTGGAGAGAGAACGGTCCCTATCTGTAGTCAACTCTTAAAGGAAGCTTAAGAGCAGGATCTGATGGTGTCTGCGGTCACTCAGACAGCGGAACATCACTGAGAGCACTTCCTCCCACCTCACGGAGGTATGCAGGGGGACGGCAGATAGGTGAACCTTGCTTTTAGTTCTGTTGGGCTCTTGGTACCCAGTTTCTACTGAGGAGGCTCTGGGTGTCCACTGGAGTCACCCCGGATGATCCCCTGGGGCCCTCTCAGCTTTCACTGGTTCCACAGAACCAGAGATCTGTGTCTGGAAAGGCGTGTAGACGCCTGTGTGGCCCAGATCCCCACTGGCTTCCCTTCCACGGGGGATTAACCAGCAGGTGCAGGGGAGCCTGTCTGCTGCCTTAGAGCGGCAGCTGCTTGAAGAGCATTTAACGAGCTCGTAGAGAAGGCACTTCCCTAGAGTTCTGTGAGGGGCAGACAAAGGCCGTGTGCATGTAGGCTCGGCCATTCCGCCACACTGACTTCTCTGTGGAGAAGCCGGGTGCCCCGTGTCGAGCGCCAAAGTCGTGGCAGCTCCCTGTAGATACCAGGCCACCGTGCTCGTGCAGTGAAGACTGAAGCCAACAGAACAGCTGCAGCAAGATCCGGGAGTGGCTGAGTGCCCCCTCAGCAGAAAGAACAAAGGGAACGCTCCCCGCTTGTCAGGGAGGGGCTTGGTGGAGCCAGCCCCGTGGATGGCTGGACCCACGGGCTTTCCCACAGCTTGGGGAGGGGTGGATGTGCCAGAAGGCGGGGTGCGCAGGCTCAGGCCCGGGCTGCAGGCAGGCCCTGTAGGAATGCAGCCTTCATCGTAATTTCAGCTGCCTCCAGGGCCTCGCCTCTTTCTGTCGGGTCCTGGATTTTGTCCCTTGCATTTCGTTAGGCCCTTCTAATCTCTTTGGTTATTTCAGTTATTTGGGCCCTGTGGTATACTAACCCAATTCCCAAATTTTAGCTTACTTTAAGTTAATTATTTAGGACCCTTGCCCTGTATGCCTTCTGTCCTCTAGTCCCTGGCTTCATTAGTATTAGCTTTTGATTTTTTGTTTTTGAAGTTTCTTTTCCTTGATTTGTGGTAACCTGTTCCTTCCCGTCTTCTGCCGTGTACTTTCTTTTTATTTCATTCCTCCCATGGTTTCTTTCCCCTCACTTTCTCGCTGGCCCCAGCAGAGACAAGAGTCAGCTTCATCCCTCCAGCAGCAGGATGGGGTACAGCCCAGAAGCCGCCCAGGGACAGGCGGCTCTGCGTGCCAAGCTGGCGCAGAGCGGAGCTCTTGCGTGGACTCACCTGTGTGCCGGGCGCCGCCCGCGCCTCCTCCTCGGCTGAGCGTGCTGCCCAGGTGCGGATGCTTCGCTGGCTCTTGCAAGTCCTTCTTATTTCCTTCCAGCCAGCCTCTCCCCTCCTTCATATAATTCCAAAGTCCCTTTCTTGTCCCCTCCCCTGCACCCAAGTGAATTCCCGGAACCACTTGGGCCTCTGCCACCCTCGTGTGCTTCCTCCCTGCTGCGCCTGAAGCATGCTCATGCACCAGCACACACCTCACTTTTATTTCTCCAGCTCCTCCCTGCTGAGACTCGC
Organism: Tympanoctomys barrerae; assembly: GCA_002564285.1. Taxonomy (NCBI): domain Eukaryota; kingdom Metazoa; phylum Chordata; class Mammalia; order Rodentia; family Octodontidae; genus Tympanoctomys; species Tympanoctomys barrerae. Next base: position 2,871 of record NDGN011556819.1, on the reverse strand, counting down.
CGGTGTAGCTCCAGGTCTTATGCTTATGTCTTTTAAATACAGTAAACAAAATTGGAAACCACAGATAAGTGTTTAAAAGTTAACGAAGGAAAAATGCTCGTAGTCCCAATCCCCAGATATAGTTGTTATTTCACTTAGATGTGCAAACTTGTGTATGAAACCATGCATTTGACCAAGACACGTACGGTTCTGTGAAGTGACATGTGTAGTGCGGTGGCGTGTGCGTATGTGGTAGTCTGCTGTGCTAGCTCAGGGTCTTACCCGCACCGTCCTGCCCATGGATGTGCTTATTATAACTGAATGACGGCGTGCGGTGGCGCACTTGGAGTGCCTCGACCGTCCTGCCTGCGTGCGTTACGTAGCTCCCTGCCGCCCTTGCCTCTGTCTCTCCAAGGGCTTTCCAGGGTCTCATGAGTGTTGAATGAGTGCAGGATGCTTTTCCACATTTTATTCTTGTGTATTGTGGATGGTTTTCACTTTCTTGTAGTTTAATGTCTTTGTGTATTTTTGAAATGGAAGAAAAGGCAGTGTTACAAGCGTAGGAAGCTGATGACAGAGGGCGGCCGTGCTGCTCCCAGGCGGGCGGCAGTGACGGGGTGTCACACACCCGGCTTGATCCTTGCTATCCACGCGGCAGGGGCAGAGAGTTGAAGGCGCACAGTACTCTCCCTGCCTGGTGCTCTCCTCTCTCATCCTATGGCCGCCGCAGAAAGTCTTTTCTTTCTGCCTTCTCCCTCCCTGGTGTCCTAACTGTAGCTGGAGCTCTCTGTGCAGTACTGGGTGAGAACGCGCCCTTCATGCTATCTGTGTCACTGGTGTAGGAACGTGCTTGTAAATCTTAGATGTTAACAGGTGACTGGTGCCACTAAGCACACATTTTAAAAATTGTGTTTACTTTCTTTTTATAGAAGAAGAGACTACCACTCTCATGCCCTCATGAGGCTCCTTATTCAGAGCTCTGAGGCATAGAGCACAGGGTTTCTAGAGAGTATTTTTCCCCTCCTTGAATGGTCTCACCCCCAGGGCTGTCTCCTGTGCAGTTGATGCTGTAGGTCTGGAGAGGTCTCTGGAGATCCAGTGAAGACGACACCAGCAGTCGCGGAGCCCTCGTCTGGACAAGGCTACTGACTGATCGCTGCTGCTGTTACTGGTATGGTTATTGTGGCAGGCATTTGTTAGGTGTGTGATTCTCCAGGCCTCGCTCTAAGACTCACGGAAGTTAACGCTGTGAAAGTGGGTCACAGAGAGGTCAGGGAACTTCCAAGGATCATGGTTAGCACGTGCCAGAGTAGAGCCCCAGGTGCCACTTTCGTATGCCACTGCTCTGGACTTTCACGTCTTTACTGAGACATTGGGCTGTGCTCTGACCAGCAGTTTCTGAGGGGAAGTGAGTGTTTCCCTTAGCGGACGGCAGCGTGCTCCTCTGCTCGTTGGATGGAGCTCTCGCCGCAGGCCCTGGCCGTTTCTTTAGCACATCCTGTTTCATAGGAGGAAAGAGTGACGCTGGTGTGTGGACGGCTGGTGGCGAGTGGTGTCACAGCGATGTAGACAGCTGTGTGACTGTTAATTTCTTATGAGAAATGTGAGAGTCCTTTAACTGATTTTATAAGGCCTAAGTGTGTTGATAAGGGTTAAGGACATCTTTACAGCTCTGGTAAATTTAGCGATCTGTTAATGACCCCAGATGGACAGTAACCCACATACAAGTGCATCACATTTGTGCAATAACAAAATGTGTTTTTAATCATTATTAGTAGCTGTAGATCAAGGTCAGGTGCAAAAGTAAAGTTAGGTGAAACGTTGATCGTTGTGAACATGTAAGGCCTACATGCATATTGTGTAAAAGAGCACCTGTGAGTTCCTGCCTGTGTGTTGTTTGCCTTGTCTAAACTCCATCAAGTTGCTCTAGTTTTCTGGCATAGCTTGTTTTTAGGTACATATACACAAAATGCCCAAATATGGAAGTTAAGTCATAAAAGAAGATAATGGCTGATTATATCAATCATGGCTTGATTATTGAACATGTTTCATATAATAACTTTCAAATACTCTTTAGCTCTTAAAGCTCACAGTTTGTAACCAAAACCTAATGATCAGAACAGTTGACATGTAATTTAGTAGGATCCAGAAACTTTGCTTTTACATTTAGTTTTGTGAGTCGAACCAAACATCTCCATATTTTTAGAAGTCATGGTGTGTTAGACAATCAGTGAAAAAGTTACTTTGGGTGACTCTATCATAACAGGTAACACTCTAGAGAGCGAACGAGCTTTGAATATATATATATTATACATTTATATATGTGTGTATATATATAATCTTTGAGAAAAGCTTGGAAATTATGGTACACAGATTAGAATAAACATTGCATCTATAAATCTGATTTTTTATTTTAAGTGATTAAGGACCTGGATGAAATATGTTAGCAAATTTATTTTTTGTCTTATTTATTTATTTTGTTATGAGATTTTGTTTTATTTTCCATAAAACAAACAAACAAACAATAAAAAGCCCAGTGTACCTGGTAGTAATTTTCAATAGTTATTAAACAGGTAGTTTACTAAATGAGGAATATCTATATATATTTTTGACATACATATGTTTGACAAATATACTATATATGTATTTTTTATTTCAGGCTTCTGAAATTTTTTAGCAATGTTTTATAATCTTCAGTACTATATAGGGGTTTGTGCTCTTTTTGGGGATTTATGTATTTTATATTTTTTTCTTTTTTTTTGAATTTTAGAAAAATATTTCTGAAATGGATACATAACATGAGATTAATAATAGATTGCACAAGACCAGAAAATTAGAGAAAAGAAGGGCTACAAGGATAGCCAACATTTTGGCCCTAGCCCTTCAAGGTCA
>NDGN011556815.1:0-25658 GCA_002564285.1 Tympanoctomys barrerae | reverse complement strand
GCACTTCTGTGAGATGCCCTCAGCACTCCTGCAGGGCCTGGCGCTGGGGGCGGGCGAGGGGAGGAAAGGCTGATCTTCTAAGAAGAAGAAAAATCACCAGGGTCCACGTTGTAATATTTCATGGTTTTTGCTGTCTCTGGATGTTCTACGCAGGTACAGACCAAAGCAAAAGAAATAAGGAGCCAATCTACTGAAGGGGTCTACAAGGAGAGAGACGAAGGGGAAAGCAAGCACCCGCTGAAGTCTGTTTCACGTGGCACGCAGAAACCTGAGTGATAAAAAGCCCGCGGACACTTTCCATTTGCGAGTACGTTTGGTCTCAGAGAGTGAAATAGGATTTAGCACACTAATGGCTTCAGTCATAGAGAGAAGAGGCATGCGAGGACAGGAGGCCGAGAGCGGCTGTCAGAGCCAGGAGCTCTGGGGGACGCGCCAACCCCGCGGCGCTTGCTGCTATCTGTAAGAACACTTGGGGCTGGGAAACAAAGTCTTCACTCAAGGAGATCTCTAGGTTTTAACAACAATAACAACAAACCCCAACTATAAATAGAAATAACAAAAATAACCAGATGTTGTCAAATCGAGGACGGTCACATCTGCTCACAGTCTATGGACATCTGAGTGACCCGGAGTTGGAAGAACTTGAGAAGACACACTTAGTGCTGTGCCTCTCTACTCAGTGAAGTTTCTGTCCATTGTGTTTACATTTGGTTCTGCCTGGCAGGATCGCCTCACTCCACTGGCCGCCTGTTCTGCTGAGGAGAGAGGCATGGTCTAAACTTCTGTCTGTGCAGTGTTCCTTACTGGCCTGGCTTTTGTTACGCACCCTTAAACAAGAATAAATGGACTCTCTCACCCCTTAGGTGACACTTCTCTAAGGAGGCCATTACCACGTTCTGTTGCTCTCAGGAAACGCCAGCCCACTCTCCCATCCAACCCTGCTCCTTAATTTTCCTCTTACAAAATGGACTTTGCCTAAAGGTTTGGGGGTGCGGGAGGACTTGGGGACCAGGGAGGACAGTGAAGTCGGATGTCTTCATTCACTGCTAAAATCGTGGTTACTTGAGGGTAAAAGACTCAGAATACTGACTTTGTTTCAGTGTATTCAGTGCATTTTACAGAACCTTAAATTGACTAACTCATGGAAGTAGGTATTTAGGAGGGGAAGCTAGCTAGATGTTTGAAAATGTAGCAAAACAAATTGCTTCTGCCTGGAGGTCCCTTCCAGCCTCTGCCTCCACAGCGGTAGGCCGACTCCTGAGAACAGCTGCCGTCTGCTGAAGCAGCCTTTGCTTTTTAAATTGTTCTTTTCCAGGTTCTTCCCAGTGTGGAGTCCTCAGTAGGAGGGATTTCTCAGCAGCTCCGCCTCCAGGGGAGGTCACTGCATACGGAAGGAGGGGAGGAGAGGAGGAGGGGAGGAGGGGGCTGGGGCCTTCTGAGGGAAGGCTTCCTCTCCTGGGATACCAGGCCAGCAGGAAAGAAAATGGTAAAACAGGAAGAATGAAGGAAGGAGTGTTCCCATATTCAAAGAAATACAAGAGGAGGTTTGTTTCCTAATAGAGTTGTATTTAACCACTTACTGCTAAAATACATATTGGAAATTTTAAAACTTCTTTCAGAAAATCAATACACACTGCCTATTTCAAAGAACATTGTCATAAACAAATGCTATTAACTGATTCATGCCCTATATGTCATTTTTTTGCCAGGTAATTTGAAATTTTCATTTTAAAGAAGTATTACATTTCTATTGCTACACATGCCGGGAACAACCATGGGACGTTGCAAAGCCCTCTTTCGTGTGCACAGTGGCGGGCTCACCACGTTCACAGTGTGTAACACGCGAGCACGGGGTGGGACGTCCGGGGGAGGAGCCGCCGGCTGCTGCGCCCTAGCGAGTCTCTGGACTCTCTCCACCTTGGGAAGAGTCCCGCCCGCCTTTCAGGGGGCAGCCGCGGCAAAGCTCTGGGCAGACTCGTGTGGAAGGCAGGAGGGGCCCCTGGCCCGAGAGCGTCCTTCACGGCTTTGCCGCCGTTTCTAAATTAAACACACAGTTCTTTTCTTCTTAAAAACACAAAAAACTTCGATAGTTTTGTGGTTGGCTTTATTTATTTATCTATCTGGTACAGTGTCTCGCCCCGCAGCTCGGGCTCACAGTGACCCTCCTGTCTCAGCCTCCCCCTGCGCCAGGATTACAGGCGCGCGCCACCACGCCTGGTCTCAGTGGCCGGCTCTGAAACAGCAAGCCATGTGGTACGGGGGATCGAATCCAGGTCCTTGCTCTTGCCAAGCAGGCGCTTAGCCAGCCGAGCTATCTACCCCCCCCCCCAAAGATATTTTGAAGAACCAGGGCTCTGTGTGTCGGGGAGCCCCGGGAGCCCAGGCGCACACCACACTCCCCGAGTGCGGAGCGCACCCAGCAGGACGCAGAGGCCTGGAGGGTGAGGAGGGCAGGGAGGTCGCGTGAGAGCTGGCACGAGCCTTCTGACGCGGGCTCATGGGGGCTCCGATGTGCCCTGGGTCACTCGCACGTGTCACGGCAACCTACGCGGGACAGAAGAAGGCGGCGGCTCGGAGCACTGATGTCCCCAGCTAAGCCCAGGAGAGCTCTGAAGAGCCTCCCTGGCTGGCGGAGCGGGGAGATGTGTGTGCGAGCCGGACGCGAGTGGTAGAGGCCCTAGACGCCTCCTCATGCTATTACTTGTCTCCGGTCTGTTTTCTTTACTGATTTTCATATTGTTTCATTGAAAAAGTATTTATTCTACATATTCTAACTAATATTTAATTTGTCAACAACAGCAACAACAACAAAAATCCCATAAGGCTCTGCTGCTGAAGGCAGTGTGAAATTAATCAGTCCAGATGGCTTCTGAAATCCTTGTCACTTTTCCAGCATCAATATTTTATGCTATTAATTTAGAAATAGAGTCATTCATCTTTCACCATGGGAATCCTAAGGTCTGAGCAACAGCCTTGAGTAATTAGGGGACAGACATTAGTCTTCCACAAAGCCTACAAAAACAAGCTTTTGCAGCCTGCCTTTTCCATCCCCGGGAACAGTACTTCTGGCTCTACTCCCCATAACCATAGTGAAAACTTTCCTGAAATCGTCAGGCTTCATTTGCCTGCCAAAGGGAGACACCTGAAGTAAGAACCAACGGTCAGAATATACACAGTACACACACACAACAGTGCATTGCAGTTTTCTGTCGATAAACTGTCAGTTGGAAAGTAGAGAGAATGAACCACCTGCTAGCCTACAGGACAACTAAACCAAAAAATCATGTATAAGCTTGGAAATCTGATTTTCCTCAGTCATCAATACAAAATACCTAAGCCAATACCTATGCACACAAAACAGAATTAAGGTATGGTATCCAAAATATAAATTATTCAGTACTTTCTTAGTTTAGAATCATATTTTCTGAAATTGAATTCAAGAAGTATGTCATTGTAAACAGACACCTTGACATTGAAAAAACTCAGCTCAGTAAGTGCTAAGCATTTGTGCATTGGTGACACATCGTGCTTGTCTTGTCACTATAAGTCTTTTTATGTCATGGTCTCAGCCCACGTTTTGAGGCTCTGAAGAGAATGAACCTCTTTAGTGGTGGAGGACTAGAAGTAGTCTAAGGAAGGTGAACTTGCAGGTCAGCGCGTGCTCTGCTGGCGTCCTAAGCACTGGGCCATGCTGCAGAAGTATGTAATTAATTGTTCATTTAATTAATTACAGATTGATTGATAGATTAATCAATATTAGTACAGCAAACACCTCTTTAAAATGGTAGGCTGTTTCTCTTTCACTTTTTATTGTCTACTATAGTAATTTACATGAAAGTAAAAACAAAACAACTTGTTTTGTGTCCTTTATTTGATATCAGGGAATATTCCTGTTATTTAACTATTTACATAAAAAATTAAACTTTTTCTTTTTGTTAAAAATCTGCCAGAGTATTGCTAACTAAGCCTCATTCTGCACTATCAGAAAGCTCCTCACTGAAACAAGAGGAAGACTGAAGGGCCGCTGTTAGAGCTAATGAAAGCCACAGAAGGGAGGCCGTGAGAGGACACGTCTTCATAAAATAACAAGCCATGTAGGAAGATGTCTTTGTCCAGGAAACGTTTCTATTGTTCACACTTGGTAGTTCTCTCGCCGATCACTTTGGCAGGTCTTAAGTTGCTGAGTTTTTCCCCACTTAGGCTTAAAAGATGCTGTTTTGTGCATTGAGTATGTCCCAGGCATCAAGGTCCAAGAAAGCTTGCTGTAAGAGAACCAGATTACATAAAACATGCTCTACAGCTCATTCTGCAGGACGGTTATAGGGATTTTAGACGTTACAAGAAGGACAATAATAAAAACAAACATAATTCTTTAAAACTCTGTCCAAATCTCAAATTATAGTAAAGTATAAATTAAAACTCTTCCATTTTATGAAGCTCCTTTTATAATTACTGTTTGTTTTAAAATCACATTTCTCATTTTTGTTGTGTGTGACTTTAAAGTGTTCATAAACAAATACCCACGACTAAGATTGCCACTCGGACATCAGGTCTTTGAAGTTAGCCTCTAAGTACAGAAGCAAAGTCTGCTTTCGCAGTTCACACACTACAGCCTACAAGGCAGCCGAAGCCTCGGAAGTCACTTACTAAGGTGTCTGGCGTCCGCAGCCTGGTGGCGTTCAGTCCTACCAAGGACGGGAGTGTCTGGGCCATCCAGTGCGAGAGCACCGCCGCGGCGCTAAGCACAGCGCCGAGCTTCAGCAGCGAAAGGCTCATCGCTGCGCGCTAGCGAGCTTGCAGGCGGCTGATCCCAACCCCGACCCCAGCCAGGCTGGCTGCGGGAGGCGCCGCGCAGAAAGCAAGATCGAGGGCAGGCTCTGCTCCCGGAAGCCAGCCGGACCCTCCCCCACTCGAGGGAAGCACCCTGACTCCCTCGCCTTCCCCTTTCCACACCGCTGGGTCATCAAGCAAGACGCCTCGGCAGGGCTTGGTTGGTAAGCAGGAGGCCGGAAGCCGGAGGGCAGGGCGGGCGAGCCTCGCCTGCCGGCTGCTGGGTCAGTCACCGCCAGCACAGCCGTCCCCTCTGGGGTTTGTCTAAGTAGAGTCAGCAGCTCTTTATCTTTCATAGAAAAAGGATGCTTCCACATGGAGACCTGCCAAAGTGCACATCCAGAAACCAAACTTAATATGTACAGATTTTCTGGGCGGGGACGGAGTGCTTTTAGGAAGAGCCCGAAAGTGAAGGCTGCAAGTGATTTCCAAGGCGATCAGATACCTAGATTAAGATTATTATTTTTTTAAAGTAATTTAAAATTAGCATCCCTGCCTTAAAGCTGCAGTCGGTGGTGAATAGCTACTGGCTGTGGCAAATCTTGCCTTTAAGTTTTTTAGCTGAACATACTAAGAAGACTACCTTGGAGAGAAGCTTACAGAAAATTCATGTTTCCAGGTGTGCTTTGAGGTGCCAAATACTGTTTTCACGTTGTGCAGAATGCCAGGCCGATAATCGAAATCTGTGTCTTGAGAGAACTAGTGTTTTTGTGAAAGGTGCACAGGACTCGGGACCCAGGAACCAGAGGGGCTCACCCAGCTAGCTGTGTGAGTAGCCAGCACACTCATCTTGGGTCTTAGTCACTTCTCACAATACGTGCTGCTTGGACTCCGAGGCTGCCCCCAGCTGTCAGACTCAACTCTCTTTTCATTAGAACTCTACAGGCAAATATGGCAGTGTAACTCAAGGCTTATGGCTAATTTTGTTACACTTTTTTTTTTTTTTTTTTTNTTTGTAAAAATACTACAAATTACCCACATCCAAACCTCAGGTCCCAGGGTCGGCCAAATTGCTCAGTGGATTAAAGCACCTGCAAGTAGGCGCAGGGGCTGAAGGTTCGATCCCCACACCTGCTGTGCCAGCTCCACTCCCTGAGCATGCTGAAATGGCAATTGAGACTGGGCGTGATGATGAGCACCTGTAATCCCAGCTCTTGGGAGGCTGTAAACAGGTGGACCACTACAAGTCCAATCTAGTAGTAAGACCTTGAACACTCTGTAGACCCCTCCCTAAAAATACCAAAACAAAAAAATCAAATCAAATCAATCAATCAGTCAGTCAATCTCAGGTGCCAAATGAAATAAGTCAGAGGCAATTTCCTTAAATAATATACGCATTTTATTCTTTTTTTTCTTTTTACTGGCCGGCTCAGCCTGCTCTGGAGACGAGGCTGGCAAGCATATGGTGCCGGATATTTAAGTTGGGTCTGTGCGCTTGCCTAAGCTTGCCTAAGCAGGAGTGTTAGACCACGGAGCTATCTCGCAGGCTGAATATATGCATTTTAAAATAAAAATGTAGAGAGAAGAGCTGAAGGAAAATATGGCTTAATGAAAGTTAAATGAAAGGATTCAGTTACAAAAAAATTAAAAATCATTGTTCTGATTCCTTAGGAGAATTATGAAATTATTTGTATCTGGAATTTTTTTTGCCAAAGATCTGTATCTTTCTTAACTATCTAGATGGGAAAATTAAGGAAAAGTCTAGTAAAACTGAACAAGTTGTACATTTGTAGTCCATCCACTTACTTTCCTTTCAAAAGCAGCTTTAAACTGAAATGGATGCTAATGACTCTGCAAAGCACTCTTGAAGCTATTCGAAGTCCAGCCTGCCTTTGCTTTTGTTTTTCTGTTTCACTGAGAAGTGCATTCAGATGATCGCTCTTGGTCTTTATTCATTTTCATTTTTAGTTTTTGGTGGTACTAGGGATCAAACTCAGGGCCTTGTGCTTGCCAGGAAAGGACTTATTCCCCTGAGCTAGCACCCTGGCCCCTTGGCCTTTATTTTTAGTCATGGTACCCAGAAGAGCAAATGCTATTTCTTGTGATCTTCAAAATTCATATGATAGGAGTAAAAACACAATCATTGATTACTGAGTAACAGAGCACCAAACATGGGCAAGACTCGGAAAGTTTGCCTCACTTAGTACGACAACAGGCTGCTAATAAACTGCAAAATGGTTTACAAACCCAAATGCTTGAAAAGTACACCTGGAATTCTGCCTGACTTTAATAAAGGACAGGGGTATATTTTCAAAAGCTTAATTTCCAAAATTGAAAATTAATATACATGCAATTACTAGATAATTTAAGAAGCAATGTAACAGATGGTAATTATATTTACTAATGAACTATTAATCAGCAAAATAATGGCATCTTTAGAGGAAAATAGAACTGAATGTCAGGGGAAAACAGGGTAAATTAAAAGGAAAGGAAGAAATAAGGAAGAGCAACACAAATGGAACAAATCTTTCAATTTCCCAGAAATGCAAATGACTGTCCAAAAGAACAGAAGGAGAAAAACGGCGCAAGTGTGATTCAGCAAAGCTTGTGGCCAACACAAAGCTACACTGGGTTTTAGAATGGTTCGAACGGCACACACTGAGCTAGAACAGCTCCAACCATAATGACTATTAGTTGTGGGAAATAAATTAACAACAATTTTTTAAAATTAACAACAATTTGCAAAAAGCTAAATAGTTTTTAATACTCTCATAATCTCCATTAAGTGATTTCCATTCACAAGTTCAGTTGGCAAAAGGAAGAGGATTTTCTGTAGAGAAGCAGCAGCCTGAGTTCAGAGCAAGAAACCCAGGAGTTGCTGAGTTTCCACAGCACAGTGTGAGTGGGAAAGAAAGAGGGGGCAGAACTCCAGCTGGCGACGTGGTGGTGAAGGCAGGCTTCAGGGCCACCAGAGGCTTTTGGACTGCCAGCAGAGGTCTAATGGGAAGCAGCGAGATCATTAAGCGTGTGCTCCCGTTATGTACTTAAGCATTGTGGTGGAGCAGAATACACTGGTGGAGGCTGTAGGGAAAACAGCACGCAGCAGAGGTGTATGTTCATAGCCCAGGTAGGAGATGGTGGGGCCTGGAGCTCTGGAGCAGGGCTTGCCTTGAGGTCTGTGGGAGAGTCGGCAGGCCTGAGAGATGCGCACATGGGAAACCCAAGGGAAGAGGGTCCCTGAGGGGGTCTTCCCAGCTCTGGGACTGGGTGCAGGTCATCCGTCAGGATAAGACGCACAGGCAGAAGCATAACTGTAGGGAGCTTGTCTCGCACCCAGTGTGACATTCTCTGTCACACGCCCAAGGGGAGCTTCCCGCCTGCACTCAGAGGGTGACAATGCACTCACGCGTGCAGCTCAGACAGGTGTTACATGTTTTAGGCCACATGATCTCGATGGCTGAGTGAAAAGCATGAACTTACAGAGATGACAAAGGTTTTACTGAGACTTTCATTCTAGTTCACCTCCAGACTTATTACTTACATGCTCTTTTTAACAAAGAACGATGAAAAACAGCCTCTCTTTTCAGTAAGTGGTGAATATATTTCTAAGTCTGATGTTCTCACAAAAAATGCAACCGGGCTGTACGCTTATTTCCACTCAGAATCCCACACTGAGTGGATCAATAACCAGGAAAACCACAACTGTGTGTTAGTTCTCGTGGCATGGTGAATGATAGTAATTAATATAATTCGGGGCTGGGGAGATGGCTCAGTATAGTAAGCGCTTGCCTGGCAAGCACAATGGGGCTGAGTTCAATCCTTGGTTCCACAAATAAATAAATAAATAAATAAATAAATAAAAAATAAATTATATATATATATATTTATATATTAGATTTTCATAGTAGCCTGCCTTTTTACTGCTGAGTGTATTTCATGATAAACTTGTACAGTGATTAGTAAATATGAAGTGAGAAGGATATAGGTAAGTTTATACAATATGGTCATGTTCTTTCATCATAACTTTTTTTTTTTTTGTATTTTAGGGAAAGGTCTACAGGGTGTTCAGGATCTCACTATGAGATCGGACTCACAGTAATCCACCTGCTTAAAGCCTCCCAAGAGCTGAGATTACAGGCGCGTGCCGCCACGCCCAGTCTCAATTGCTCTCTCAGTACGCTGGGGGCGGGGGAGCCGGCACGGCAGGCCCCGGGGATCGAACCCCTGGCCCCTGTGTCTGCCTAAGCAGGCGCTTTAGTCCGCTGAGCTATTTGGTTGGCCTGGACTACTCTTTAGGTGGACTCCTCTGGACCACATTCGCAGCCCCCACTCAAAGATAAACTTTCTTCATTTTTTTCCCCATATCAATAAAATTCCCTTCGTTTCATGCCTCTTTCTCAGGAGCGCACAAGCTTTACTTTGTACTTTTTTTCTGAGTGCCAGAGATCAAACCTAAGAATGCGCGCATGGGAGGTGACGCACGTCAGTTCTGCCGGGACTCTCGGTCCTGCTCTCGGGTTATGTATTTCGCACCTGCACTTCCAGCATGCCTTGTGGGGATACCTGCACCGCCTAGCGTTAACCTCTCTCTTCCCTTTCACCTGTCCTGCCCCGCACTGCTCTAGTCCCGCACGAGAGCTTTCACGGAGCCCAAGCGGGACTCCACGCTGCGGCCTCTGGAGTCCTCTTCAGTCCGAGCTCCGCGGGCAGCGGCTCTGCCTCGCAGCGCGCTCCTCGGCGCTCCCCTGCGGCTCCCAGCGCGCGCTCCTCCCGGTCCTGACCTCTTCTGAGGTCTCCTTTGCTGTGTCTTCCTTGTCTGTATGCTAACGGCCCGCATCCACCTCCTCCTCGCGGACCTGCACGTCCACTCAGACCTGCGTTTGCAATTATCTGCCCGGCATCTCCACTTTGATGGTCAATAGACATCTTAAATTGAACATGTTAAAAAATGAGCTCCAGAAATGTCGCCCTCAAACTCTGTGAAAACGCAAAATAAAACCTAAGTAAATAAATAAAAATGCCAAACCCACGAATTCCACAGTGAAATTACATGGGCCACAAATAAAGATTTCACTTTTAACTTCCCCCGCTAAGTCCCTTAGCAAGTCTTCACGTTTCTCCTTTCAGAATGTATCTAGAGTTGGACTATTTTACACGGCTTCCTGTGTCGCCCTGTCTTCTCATTTGAGTCTTTACAAATTCCACGCGGATTTCACACTCTTTCAGCCCACTTGTCATCTCCTAACCAGAATGAACCTGTTAAAAAAGGTAAGTCAGATTATTTATTTCTCTGCTAAAATTGTCAGATTCCTACCCTATTCATGTTAAAAATACATAGCTCAGCCTCAATTCCATGAGATCTGACCCCTCGTATCCCTTCATTTGATTTCTCTCACTCTCCTTTATTTGTCCTCTTCCTGTTCTCAGTGGGTCAGGATAATCTTCACCTTGGTCCCTTTGCACGGGGCCTTGTCCACTGGGATTCTAGTTTCTTAAATATTTTTCCTTTTGCTCTTATTTAAAGATCACCTTTTTACCTTTGTGACCTCATTACCTGGAACGACTGCTTCCCCATATGGCTGCTTCATATTATCTTTCTTGTTTTGCTTTTGTTCTTTTTCTTTATAACTAATTAGCATGCTACATGTTATTTATCCATTGTACTTGTTATCTACTTGCCCTACTACAGACTGAGCTCTGCTGGGCAGGAGTGTCACCTGTTGAGTTCACTGGCAAACCCCAGTGACGAGGACCGCGCCTGGATCATGGGATTCTCAGGAAGTGGTCATCATGTGCGTCAATAAATGAATGTGTTGTCCTTTAGTTCCTGACCTGCTCTCACATTAGAAGGGAGAATGGTTCAAGGTAACTCTGCAATTGCATCTATTCCTACATAAACAAAGCAGGCAATGTGATCAAGTGCGGCACTGTGCGCGTGGTCTGTGTGAGGACGACGGGCACATGCGTGTAATGGGCAGTGCACTGCAGGGAGCATTTAGGCTTATAGTTACAACATTATTTTCCTTCTGATTTTCGGATTCAGAATGTTAGTGCTTGGGTGTTAGCCCAGAAGTCCCAGCCCCAACTCTTTCCATCTTCTTTGGAACCTCCAGACTGGAGTGACCACGGGAGTCAGAGACATCTTTTCCTCTTGCCCTTGGCTAATAAGCTTGAAATCTAATTAAAGAAGATGGAAAAGACTGGTCCAGAAAAGGGTGAGCTAGAAGTAGCATTTCCCTATGTGGATACCACAGTACTGCATTTGTTGCACTGAATATCTAAATGTAGACAGTAACCTTCAAGGACAGGAGGAAAATCGAACAGGTTAAAACTGATAAAAAAGATAGAGCCTCAGGGGCAGGGGCCCTGCTGTCCCCACTTCGGCTCTGGCAAAGAGGGACCACTCTGCCCTGAGAATCCAGCTCTTTACTCTTACTGTCTTGAGTTTGTAGCGCTGCCTTAAAAGCATCCACTCCCAAAAGAATGAATTTAGAGGGGAAACACTAACAACGTTCTGTCCAGGAGGGGTTTCTGCCTTCTTATCTCTGTCTCCCTCAGTGACGCCGTCTGGAGCGCGTCAGTCCTGGGGATCCTCTGGTAGCAGCTGCTGCTACTTCAAAGGAGAATAGAAAAATGGGAGCAGAAAAAATAGATTTAGGGTGAACATGTTACTTTGACTTTCTCTGACTTCAAAATTGAAGAAAGGAGAAAATGTAAATCCGGGATTAAGCGAGAAGAAAAGGGGGTGCAGGGTGGCGTGACCGCGGAGACCCCTCAGCTCCTCGCTGCGGCGCTCTGGGTCTCAAGTCTCCCAGCTGGGAAATGAAAATACTGGAGTGAGCTTCCTGCACGCTGCGGAGTCACACCAAGAGACCAGGCCGGTCGCTGCGGGGCGTGTGCCCTCGGCCGTCCCGTCCTCGTGCCTGCCCGGTCCTGCTGCACCCGAGCTGCGCAGCTACCGGAGCCGCGCTTCCCACGAGTATGCGGCGATGCTGAGAGAATCTATCTCTTCTGGTGTCTGCGAAAGTGAAGTAGAGTGCTGCCCGTGAATCACATCTTAGGCCCAGAACGTGAAGAGCTCTCTAGGAAATTCTGCCATCATCATTTCAAAAAGTATGGAAATGAATCTTTTCTCCATCCTTGTAGAGGAATGAATAGGGCTAAAACTTATTGACACCACAGATGTGGAGACAAATGAGCTTGGGGTAAATTGCTGATAGAAAGGCTTAAGTGTGTTCAAAATACAGAATGTCAGTCTTTCTAATGTGAGTTATTTGTAGGCATTGACTGCTAGCAGTGCTCGGCAGCGTGTGCGGCATCCCTGCCCAACTGGCCTTCGTCTCAGGGCTCTCTTTAGCCTCGCTGCCCAGCGGTCTTCTAAGAGCTTCGCCCAGGAGCTCGTGGGGCCGCAGCTGCCATAAGCAGCTCCAGCCAGGAGCTGAGCTCTGAGCAGAGAAGCACAGCTGCTGGGGTCACGTGCGTGGAGGCCCACCTGCGATCCCACAGTCCCACTCTTTGTGGTGTGTGCTTAGTGATCAGGCCAGCTTGCACACTGGCACCGTCACAACCCACCCCGATGAGAAATTGTGTCTTTTTCCAACAAGTGGAATTATTTGGGTGAAACATTTGAGCGTAGTCATTTCCTGCTCTCAGCAGATAATTGCTTAAAGTTGAGCTTGACAATTAAAAATAGTGCGTCTTCATGTATTTATGTCAGCTCTGTGAGGAAGCGGCGCCCCCCATGGAGGCCCTGAGCCTCAGGTAAGGACTTGGTCTCTGCCCCATTTTTGCTGGAATCTATTTTCAGACGTTTCTAATTCACTCAACTCGCCACGGCAGTCTGAAGTGTTAAATTATTGCCAAAAGCTTTTCTGGGGAAAAAAAAATTGTTTAGGAAGAGAAATCTCCAAGAGGTTGGGAAATTGCCTGGTGATCAGAGCGGAGACTTTCTGGGTTGGCAAGAAAGCACGCAATTGGATCTGCAAATGCCCAATTTTCTGAATGGTTGTTATAGGTTGTTTCATAAATCTTATCTCCTTGTGGGATTTAAAGTGTATGTTTAGCACGACCCAAAAGTCTGGTGGAAGTAAACATCCCCAAACATCAAAGTATGAAAGAAGATTGGATTTTTAGTCAGCTTTTTAACACATTCACATAAGTGGTGGGAAAGCTGCAGAGCTGGCTTTCACATACAGCATTAGTCGTTCTGTTCTTCACCACTCTCCCTTCATCAGTATGTCTACTCGAGCTTCTTGTGTCGTTTGAAATTTGGCCGAGATAAGGAGTTAAGTATCAGTAAGGGGAGGAAAATGAAAAATTAAATCTGGACTTGACCTGACATCGTCCTTGAGGTCTGAGGACAGCGCCACAGCTGGACACATTCCCAAGACATGAAAACAGCAACCGTGTGAATGAGGCCACTTAAACCTGCCATTTGGCTTCAATGAGTTATGAAATATCCGTCTTCTAAATGCAGTCTGAAAAGAACATATGCAGGTTGATTTAGGAACAATTCCTTTTGCGAATGCTCTTCTCCAAGGAGCCCAATAGACACAGAAACCTGAGCTAAAGAGTGAACAAGTAAAGAGGAGGTGACAACAGGGGCTATCTCTGATCCTGAAATTAAATAGTTGGAAAATCCTGCTGTCCCCCTAAGGTCCACGTGAAAAGCGTGGTCCCCAGGTGGTGGCACCAGGATGGGATAGGGACTTGTCAGATAGGGCCCAGTGGAAGCCCTGAGATCCCGGGAACCACTTCCCCGAAGGCTCCATGGCCCACACTCTCCTGCCTCGTTCCACTGTCTGACACAGGATGTGGCAAACCTGTCTCCCCAGCTGGTCCTCACCACTGCCGTTTCGCATCTCACCAGAAGCCAGAAGCTGTGAGGCCACTACATGCTGGACTGCAATCTCCAGAACTGCCAACTGGATAAAGCCTTTTCCCGTAGCAGTTAACTGTCTCAAGTATTGCATTATAGGAGCACAGAGCCAAAGCAAATAATGCCAAATCTGTGTGTAGTTAGAAAACGATCATCTAGAAGCAAAGATTGGGTTATCAGCGGATGAGGCAGGGCTGAGGGTGGGGGCTAGAAGACCTGTGGAGGGCTAGCTCAATGCCTATGAGACAATTAAGAGAAAGGCAGCAGTGCGAGGCCTAGACCAGCTCTGCTGTGCTTTGGCCAGGTGTCTCCTCAAGTCTGTGGGTTCGAGCCTTGTCCCCAGCTGAGTGCTCCTGGACCGCAGGGGGGAAGGTCTTTGGGCCTTGGGGCACCTGCCTGCCTTGCAAGGAGATTTTGTCTGGAGGTAAACAGTTTCATTGCACCACTTGGTTCCACCACGATGTAATTCCCTGTCACAGACCCAAAACAATGGGATTAATTGATCATGGGCTGAAATATCTGAAACTGGGGCCAAGTGAATCTTTTGTCTTTGTGAGATGATTATCTCAAATACCTGTTATAGTAAGGGAAGGCTAACACAGGTGCATCGCTCAGGACTTTGTGAGTGATTAGACAGAGTCAAGAGGCAAATAAGAGAAGAGTGGCCTCTAGACTTCTCCAAATATATTTCAGGAATTATCTAGAATATTATTCCTCAAATATTAAGGTGGGCATGAGTCAGTTAGGTAAATTGTGGAAATGTAAATTCTGACTTAGAAGAATTTACACGTACATCTCCAACCTCCTTTGAAGGTTGGAGCAGGCCTGAGATGCTGTATTTTAAACAAGGTGACACAAAAAGAGATGTTATCAGACTGCAGGTGGACTAGAAGAAGCCTTGAAGCCAACTCAGGGGTGGGGAATGTGAGGGAAGTGGGGATGCGAGAACTCAGGGTCACAGTGTCACAGCCTGGAGGGTCCACGGCAGAAGAGAAGCCAGGTGACAGACACCCAGCAGGACACTTGCTCCCTCCCAAAGGAGGAGCTCTGCCTCTCAGTGTAATTATTAACAGAAAGCAGACATTTTAAACCAACCTACTTTGGCCTGGGAGATAGCTCCGGGGTCTGAGCGCCTGCCTGGCAAGTGCAAGGACTCGGGTTTGATCTCCAGTACCACATGCCATGCTGGCATCAGAACTCCTGGTGCACTGTACTGGCCCAACCTCTAATCCCAGTGATGGGGACACTGAGGCAGGAGAATCACTACAAGCCTGAATTGCTTAGCCAGACCCTGTATCCAATAAATAAATAAATTTCTTTTTTTTTTTCTTTTGTATTTTAAGGAAGAATCTACAGCATGTTCAGGGTCTCACTACTAGATCAGACTCATAGTGATTCTCCTGGGATTATGGATGTGATTGCTGCTGTGATTATGGATGTGATTGCTGCTGAGATTATGGGTGTGAGTACTGCTGGGATTATGGGTCTAAGTATTGCTGGGATTATGGGTCTGAGTATTGCTGGGATTATGAGTGTGAGTGCTACACCCAGCCTGGCCCAGGTTGGCTGAATACAAAATAAGGGAAACAGACTTACTCTCTGTTGCCATTGTAGCTGTTAGTCCTCCCTTTTGCTCTTGCTTTTTGCCACTGCCATGAAAGGTTGCCCTCTGCCATGTGCCACTCTACCTAGGAGCCAGATGAGTATAGACTGAAGCCTCCACTAACTGTGAGCTAAATAAACCTTTCCTTCCTTAATTCTGGGTGTTGGGTATTTTGTCCCAGCAACAAGAGAAGAGTAACCGAGACAATAACCCATACTCACTTTATAACTCAATGTTGAGTAAAAACAAAACATGCACTCACTCTGGTAAGCTATGTGATCCAAAATGTGGTGAATTTTTAAATCATATTTTTTACAGTAAAATACACATCACTACTAATTTTTCTCAGGACACTCCACTCAGACACACTCCCCCATCATTCCTGACCTTTTCTGAAGAGGTTCTATGTGTCCTTTGTGTGCATATTTTTCAGTTCTACTGCTTTGGCTGCCTAGATTTCCTGAATCCACTAGAAAATGTTGATGTTTCATGATCATTTTTAATTTGGGGAAGAGCCCAGTGTTCCATGGCCCCAGATGCAGCAGACAGTGGGATAAACACTTCATTTTCACAGGCCTGCCTTTCTTTTCAGTGTTACTCAGCAGCATTAGCTGTATTCATTTCATCAGCACTTGTAAAGACATAGAATGAACAGACTTCGAGAACTGCTTTAGAAAATTCAGGAATAATTCCATATTAGTTACTCTTCTCTCCTTGCTGGGACAAATCCCCTCACTCAAAATGAGGGAAGGAAAGGTCTATTTAGCTCAGTTACTGGAGGTTTCAAGACACTGGAGGAGAGGATGGGCGCTGCCGTGTCCAGGATGATCTTCTGCGCATCTTTGACAAAGCACAGGTGAGCCAGTTTAATGGCTCACGCCCCTCGGGCCCTGCCCCAGTCCTCTGGCTCCGCCCCATCAAGCCCCGCCCTGGTCCTCTGGCCCCGCCCCTCGGCCCTGCCCTGATCATCTGGCCCCGCCCCATCAAGCCCCGCCCTGGTCCTCTGGCCCCTCGCCCCTCAGCCCCACCCTGGTCCTCTGGCCCCGCCCCTCGGCCCCGCCCCACTTCTCTGGCCCCGCCCCAGAAAGCACTGCCCTGGTCCTCGGGTCCCGCCCCTCTGGCCCCTCTCCTCAAGCCACTCTTTGCCCCTCTGGTTGTGTCTGCCCCACAACTAAATGAGGCTTTGGGGGGACAACTAGACAGAAACCATAACAAATGGGATAAGTGTGTTTGAAGAAAGGGAGAAAATAGTGAGAACACTTAAAGGTAGTATGTCTTTTAACATAATACATCTGTAAAATTCAAATCTTCACCCTGCGCTTTGATTACATCTTTTTCTGACTTTGGGGTGAATGCTCTTGCATGACTCAGTCATGTTAGCATAAGGTTGCAATGATAGCTGTGTGAGAAGGATAAGCCCTTGCATCCTCGGCAGCTGTGGCACTCTGTGAGACATTTGTCTGATTTGACTGTGCTGCCACGTTTGGTTTGATCTTCTTCCCATCTGCCAGAAGAGAATGGCGGGAATCACCTGCAGAGCTGGGTGCCCCTTAGCAGCTGCCATTGTGAAGTTCGGGAAATGACCCAGAAAACCACAAGATCCAGAAAGCCCCTGCAAAACTGAGCCCACAGGGAGCACAGGCAAATGAGAAAGCCTAAGAAGCTTCTGGGTGGCAGCTGAGTGAAGAGGACTAGGGCGCTGTGGTAACAGCTTGGGAGAGCTCACGACCTTCGCTTCGGTCCCAATTCTCCTTGCTGGTTTGTGGTGTGGCATGCCCTAGATGCCTCTGAGGCTCCAATATTCTCTGACTCTGAGCAGGTCTGAGAGCCTAGTTTTTAACATCATACAGTCCTGGGTTGGAATTTCAGTTTAATCCCCTCTTGTGAGATTATTTAAAGTCTTACTTTACTTGTCTTTAAGGATTATTTGATCCACTGGCGAAGTCTATTTGGCCCGAGCCCTTGGGCCATGCCTGTCACACAGCCAAGCCGAGTGCATCGACCTGTTGTACCATGGGACTTGGCACAGTGGCTGAGCCATCTTGTCAGAAAAGGAAGAAACAGGGTTAAAACCAGGCCTGGGGGAAGCAAGATATTTAGATGATACTAAAATAAGATGATCTTCATACCACCAAAAATGAGCAATGCTCTATTGAAGAGCCTAATAGCAGACTGGAGTGGAGAAGTGGGCTCCCAGTCCTGTTTCCTTGGCAACTACAAAGTGAAGATAAATGTTGGATATTGAGCCTGAAAACCCTTATCTGAAGCTTTGCACCTGGGCTGAAAATTGAGGCTACATCTCAGTGTCAAAGTGACTCCCATTCTCCAGGCAAGAGTGGGCCACGCTGTTTTTACTGATCTGATTTCAAAAGGCAAAGTTTTTAATGGTCCATGGTTTTAAAGAACAGACTGTCTCGGCACTGCAGCCTTTGATAAAGTAACAAAAGAAGTATTTAGAAGCTGATTTCACAGGCCTGGACAAATAAAATGGGACAATACAGAAAGGACTCGCACAGTGCTTATGTAATGAGCAAGAGCTATTGTTATTGTCATCCCTGTTGTTGCTCAACTATCCTTTCAAAAACAAACTCTGTGCACTGGGATTGAATCCTCAGCGCTACCGCACTCCATCTTTAGTGACTGCAAAGTGTAATCCCAAGGACCAGCCAGCCAGTGAAGGGACGAGCAGGCTAGATGCCCGCAATCGCCAGCTGCTTTTGACAGTAGGGACTTCCCAGCCACCTCACAGAGATGCTGCTCAGTTGGTGACAGGAAGGGAGCATGCAGTTTTACTCCCCAGAAGCTTGTGGTCTTGGTGTGCAATGCGACCTCAGGCCCAGGCCTTTAGTGAGTGTGCAGAGGTATCACACTGTGTGTGTTATTCACAAGTGACTGACTAGAAGAAGAACTCTCCGGCCCTGAAAACGATGGCTTGTTGGCTATGTCACCCAGGTATCTCCCAAAGCATGGGCTCTCTCGTGACACCTCTGCTACCTTACTTTTTCCAAAAGGATTGCTTCAAGTATTAGCAAAGTCAGCCCTACACAACCAGCTGGTTCCATATTAAATAACTGCACGTGAGTAACTCTTTGTTACACACATGGGCCACTCACTGTCCCCGCTCTGCTTCTGGTCGACGAACACTGAGGTCTGCTTCTCTGTTGCACATGCTCCGAATATAAAAGTCTCCATGCCTGTCTGTTCCTCGGAAGGGCAGGACCGGACTGCGGCCCGCGTGTCTTCTGAGAAGCGCTAGAGCCTCTGCCTTCCTTGTTTGTCTCGTGTGGACGCGCTCTGGTCCGTGTCACTGTGCTCGGAGTAGAAGGAACTGCTTGGCCATAGCCCAGGCTGGCCTGATAAGCACAAATGAAAGAAGCAAACTCACTCATGAAGATAGCAATATATTTCCGTTTATAAGATTAATGAAAATTATCACATTTGAAATATATTATCCTTTCCGTAAGAAATTCCAATGGCTACTGACACAAAGGAAACATTTACATTTTACCCCAACAAACCTTATCTTTTAGTGGGAAGTCCAATTGTGTAGTCAGTGGAGGTTTGCACGTATGCTAGTATGTGCTGCTGTGAGGAACGATCTTAAGCCTTTCTCACTGCTGTGCACAATAATTTAAGCCGCACAGTGTCTTTGCATCCCATAAGCGGTTAATTCATCTTTTCAGGATTCTCCAGCCAGCTCTTGGCACTTGGAGCATTTCAGTCCTCCGTATTGATTTCTGAGCCACTTGCTGCTTCCTGGAAGTGGCCACACCACGTGGAGGGTGGCTTGGGGGCTCCGAGGCTGCGGCCTCTCTGCTTCAGGGCTTTGAAGTCCCCTTCCAGTCCACTCCTCTCCTCCCTGTCCCTGCAAGCTCAGGCATACTAAATGAGCTCACGTAAAAGTATCTAATTGGGGAAAATATCAGAGTAATGAGAATTTATGTTGGTTCTTGCATATTTCTCAATTTATTGATATTTTAAACCCAAAGTGGCAGAGCAATGTGTGCTGTGATAGCTGAGTGCGGCCAGCTGTGGGGCGACATAGCAAGGAACGAAATGACCGATGATTCCCTCATTTGAAGCGAGCAAGGATTGTTTTTTCTTTTTGATTGTACGGATTGGCTTTTTATTGTAACATGATTTTTACTTTTTAAAAAGAGTAAAAAATAAAATTTGTGCCATATAGAATTCCTATTTGTTCAAAAGCATTAGAAATGATACAGAATTTCACTAAAAATGTATAGGGATTCAGCAATGATTATTACATTGCATATCGATGTCTTCAAATTAGTTGTGCAGAATACAGATTCTATCTCTTTTGCCCTTAGCCCTGCAACTTAGCCATCCTCTTCCACCAAGAAATCTTTAATTCTTCTTGAAAGTAAAACCTCTACACAGGGAAGTATTTTCTTATTTATGAGAGGCTTATGATTTTAAAAAGTTGTGGCATGGAAAGTCATTGCTTCTGGAAGGATTATACCCAGATTCTGTAAGACAGAATATTCTGCCAAAACTATTGTCCTACAGCATGTCTCACTTAAATCCATCATGCTGAGAAATGTGAAGGTTATTTTCAAGGATGTAAGTTTTGCCTTTTTAAGAAGAAATCACACGCCTCGGCCAGAGCAGACTGCGGACAGCGAGCTGGTGGCAGTGTGCGGCTGGCCCGCTGCGGCCGGGTCATTTGGTCCCAGGCCTCCACTCAAGTGTTCGTTCTGAGCTGCAGGACTCTGATCACCGCATGCCAGTACTAGTGGCTTGGCTGTGACACCACTGTCTTTCTTTCAGCTTTGAATCTTCGTACTGTCTCAAAGCCAGTTCACCCTCATAAACAATTTCTTATAATCAATCCATTCCTATTTTCTGTTCAGTAACTTCTAACTCATCCCACTATGTTTTACATCAAGACTGTTTTCTTTGCTTTTCCTTGGACATGTGGCCTTGCTACGTAGTTGAGGCTGCCCTTGAGCTGAGACCTTTCTGACTCAGCCTCCCGAGGGCTCAGATTCCAAGTGTGTGCACCACCCCTTCCTTAGTTAGCACTTAGGTATCAGACTGGGTGTGGTGGCACGCGCCTGTCATCCCAGCTCTTGGGAGGCTGTAAACAGGAGGATCACAGTGAGTCCGATCTAGTAATGAGACCCTGAACAGCACACCCTATAGACCCTTTCCTAAAAAACAAAAAACAAAACAGAACACTTAAGTCTCAAGTTTTTGGCTCAGATGCCAGATTATCAGTGTTCCCTCCTTCGCTTTTGTGAGTTCACCTCATGTCTCCTTCAGTGACTCCGGACTTCCTGTGCGCTTTCTAGTGTACTTTACCATCTCAGCTTCATTAGTGAGCACAGCGGAGCCTCTCCTAGCGGGGTGATTTTATAGCAGTGTTTACGGTAGAAGCAGCTTTGCTCAATCTTTAAGACAAGGCTAATTTAGAAGGGCTGTCATGAAGGACATCATGGTGTTCTCGATGCACTGGGCTTGCTTTTAAAAGAATTGGGTCTTCCAAGAGGCTGCACCTTCTCACCTTTCTATCTAAAGCAATCTTATTAACAGAAGCCCAGCAGAGAATTCAGTCCACAGCTGCAGATGCTGTAGGTCTCTGCTTTGGCGACAATGTGCCCGAGTGTTCTCCTCTACTTGGGAGACTCTGTGTAGGTAACGTCACCTCACATACAGGGAATGTTGGTGTAGAAGGTGAAGTTACAGTGACTCTTTCACCGGCAGGTCATCAGGCATCTCTATGCTGAGGCACTGTGCAATGACATTTTCATCTAAAGTCGTGCATGCTGATCCTGCCTATCCTGCAGCCGCACACAACCGCGGCCCAGACCATGCGGGAAGCACTGCAGGGGTGCCCGAGGCCCAGGGCTGCTCAGCCCACCCCGACTCCGAGGCGGCAGACTTGGGGCCTGTTAGGCCACAATGATGTAACGTTAAGTGCATAACTGTTAACACCACTCGATTCGAAAAAAATAAAGTTTTTATTAAGAGTCGTGTTAAGAATTCATGTGACGCTTGTGTTTATTTAAGTATTTATTTGATTGGAGACTTTCCCTAAAAAAATTAGTCTAATCATTTGCCACTATATGAAATAAAGCTACTTGCCTTTTCTGAAGACACAAAGGAGAAAGCAGCAATCATGTTTCGTCAGCTGACGGAGTCTTCCCTACGGACCATTCTTCGGATGTGTACCACACAGCCACGTGGGATAAAAGTGTCTGTGATCTCCAGAAAGATGGCTCACAGCCCAAATAGAATGCACTATGTTTAATAAGCATAAATAAATATGATAAGTTACTTCTGCTTTACATGTGATTATTCTTTTGAAGTTAGATTACTATCTTTTAGCTTAGTCAATAAAATAATTTTGAATTAAAATATATTTTTATGCTGGCATATAACTGAGTAAGACTGCTTAGCATCCTAAGTATTCCTAACATGGAAAACGGCCCTGAATGGCAGTTGCCGTGCCTGCTTGGCAGAGCCGCGGGACACAGAGTGAACACAGGCAAGAGCGTCACATTCCATTCTGGGGGTTCTCACATTTGGCATTTCTCAGTCCGCTGAAGCAGTGTGGGCCTCGTGATTACGAATCAAAAGGCTGGTATCGTGCGGCAGTGCGATTTCCACATCCGGATCAGTCAGATCTGGATAAACATCTTGTCGCTGATAGCTAAGCACTGTGAGAATCTAAGCAAAGTATCCAACCTGCAAATATCCTGTACCCTGCATTCATGAGAGTGATAGCGGCGTGTGTCTCATAACCTTGTCATGCGGGTTATTATAGGATAAGTGACTGGCTCCAAGGGTCTGAACTATATGAATATTCAAAAATATTAGTTGGTTCCAATGTTATCATTCCTATCGTATTGTAGATACATATTTTTAGAAAGCAGTCCAGTGGCAATTTGTGAGATACGCTTGGCACCTGCAAATCGGTTAGTTTCACTTTCCATTGCCGTTAGGATGCTCTCCCTGCACGTGGAGATTTACGTAGCTCTGAGACAGCTGAAGTTACAGAGATGCTGCCTGTTGCCTTGGAAGACTGTTGCTCATTAACGACTTCATGCCTGCAGGATCCAGGTGCAGGACTCCGGCAGCAGCCATGGGGGTGACGGCTCAGTGTGCTCCTGCTGCTGCTACCATTAGCATAGTGCATGGGAAGCCATCGGCCCTTAACTTGGCCGCTCAACTGACTCACTGAATCAGCATGACATTCCCAGCATCCTATGACGTGTAGATAACTCTGCTTACCTTCCAACTCCTTGCTCCTTTTTTTTTTACTCCCTTCAATGTAAAGCTGCCTCAATTCCTACACTGCTAATGCCCCGGTAGACTTGGGTAAGATTTCCTTCTGACAGAATGATAGTGGACCACTAACTGCAAATTTCAACTGAGTTTACTTCTCTGAAGCTTTTTACAACTCCTAGTCTTAAACTTAAGGAGAAAGTGTGTGTGTGTGTGTGTGTGTGTGTGTGTGTGTTTTTGAGGGTGTGAGAAGGGGATGAAGTAGGGTGACAGTCCTTTTCTTTCTGACTATATTTATATAAAGATTTACAGACAAAAAGCAAGAATTATTGCAAAAGATTTTTCTTCTAAATATGCATATTCTGGGGCTTCATTTTTCTCAAAATGAGGTTGATTGCAAAAATGTATAACATAACATTTTTATCAGGATCCTTTAAGAAGGTAACTATTAATTCCTTCTTCTGTGATCCAATGGCAGGCTAGTGAAGCTTGATTTTATAGCTCAGTCACCTGGTTTGCACCTGGTAACGGTGCAACAATACTACTTTGTATCTGTCAGCTCTATCAAATTCTCTGAGAATAGAGTCCTTTTGTCTTTTTTTTTTTTTTTTTTTTTTTTTTTNNNTTTTGTATTAGTGGGGATTGAATCCAAGACCTTGTGCTTGCCAGGCAGGTGCTTATTCTACTGAGCTATCTCCCCAGCCTGACTTTGGTCATTTTAATCTAAAGAAAGTACAGTAATTAATGCCCAAAGGAAACAGTAAGTGTGGTTCTATGTTGAAACGTGAATGAATGCATTTTAGAACCACATTTTTTATTTTATTGCCACATAACTGAAAACACCAGTAGAAAAAAATGTAAATTATGTTCTTAGACTCAAAGAGAAGATAGAGTCTGCATATACTTTCTTTCCTAAGACAGCCCCAGAGCAACATCCATCTTTAGTGTGTACAAAATTATTAAGCTGAATTTCTGGTGTTCTCAAAGCGAATTCAGTGAAAACAAATTGCACGACTCAGGTTGACATCTTCCAAGAAACCTGCAGCGTCAGCAGTATGAATGGAAAGCGTGACAGGCTATCAATACAAACAGGCCCCCAAATAGACACCGATTCCAAAATTACTGCGAGCGTTGGTATATATGAATTCAATAACAGGCTTTTCCATGGAGACATTACAGAAACTTTTGGATTTTTTGTCAAAATAAGTCAAGGGGATACTTTACAGCTGTAATCAAATTGTATGCAAATGGATAAATTGTTTGTAAAACATTGACATGTGTTGAAACACAATGTATTAAAATACAGTATAGGTTATTTTATATCCATATACATTAAATATTGAAAACAACATTCATATTAAATTATTTTACAGGCTGACAGTGTAGTTCTTCGGTAGGAAGCATATGAATATTCATGAGGCTCAGGATTCAATCCCTAGGCCACAGAGAAACCAAACAAAGCACCCAAATTAAAAAAAAAATAGACTCCTAAGATTGCTTTGTGTTAGGACTTGAATGCAGCGAGGATAGGTGTGCACACCTAACAAGATAAACACGATCAGAGAAGGCTGAATAAAGGCCGTGGCGTAGAAATGGAGGGCCGCGCACTGCACTGAACGGTGTTGAAATGTGTTGTGAATGACAATGAAGCCGAGCTGAGGAACGGGCAGCAGGGATGGAAGGAAGAGCTCGTGAGGAGAGGCCCAGCGGAGGAGAAGGTGAGGAATTCAGTGACATCGCAGGTGGCAAAGATCGCTGTTAAGGTGGGGACACCACCCAGTTTATTTCATTGTTTGACTTGAACAGAGAACTCACGTGAATGATTAGAGAGTAGGCTTCGTAGAGGAGCCAGGTACGAGGTCACGACAAGACTCTAGGAAATGTATTTCACAAACCCTAAATGTAGTTAAGGAAAAACGGCAAGAGAACAAACAACCCCAAAATGGCATCCTGACAAGATTCTTAGGTAGAGGAAAATGAAAAGAGGAAAGCTCCTATGGATGCTCCTCTGACAGCGACAGGGACTCGGGGTGGCCTAGATGCGGGCAGAAAGCACCACCAGGGACTCTGAACGTGCAAAAAGCAACAGAAGAACGATGACATCTGGGTGGATGAGCGGTGGGAGATCGAGCGGAGGAAGTGGATGGAGGATATGCAGAGAGCATTCCTGTAGGCCTGGGAGTGAGTTCCCCCAAGAGGCAAGAGTCACAGAGCATATGCAGAGCACTGGAGGACACTAGAGATAGCAGAGAAGGCAGGGTGAACCAGTGCGAGCAGAACGAAGGAAAGGCCTGAAGAGGGACAGAGGAGAAATCCTTCTCTGTGCAAGAAAGCAGTGTCATTAGCCACTGGAGCCACATGTCCCACAATAAAATGGGCCTTGCGTCACACAGCTCAGAAGCCACGCCACTTGACCTTGTGGAAGATTAGAAGGTCCACTGCTAAGATGCGCGCGAGCGAGGAGCAAGGAGGCCTCCACGCTGTGAGCAGGGCATCAAGTTTGCTGAAGCTCACGAGTGGAGCTTGTGGGGGAAGTGAGATTAAATCACACACGAAATACTGTCACGGTAAACGGGTCGTGTTGCGCGATTCTGATCAGAGCTTTCAACGTTTTTACCTCAGATGTGTTATTCACCTCAGATGCTCATTTTTGGACTGAGTCTTCAAATATGGGGACTCTGATTTTTTCACTTCTTTATATATTCTAGATATTAGCCTTTTGTCTCACAAACAACTGGATACTGTTTTCAACACTCTGTTGGTT
Organism: Tympanoctomys barrerae; assembly: GCA_002564285.1. Taxonomy (NCBI): domain Eukaryota; kingdom Metazoa; phylum Chordata; class Mammalia; order Rodentia; family Octodontidae; genus Tympanoctomys; species Tympanoctomys barrerae. The sequence goes on along the minus strand of NDGN011556815.1, from coordinate 395 downwards.
GTTGCTTATGCTGTGCAAAACTTTTTAATAACAGGAGATCCCAGATACTGATTCTCTGCAGTATTTCCTGTGCAGTTGTGGCTTTGTTTATGAAGTCTTTGCCTACAACTATGTCTTCAAGAGTACTACCTCTTCTCTCCTCTAGCAGATTTAGTGGTTCTGTTTTAATGTAAGGTCTTTGACCCATGTTGACTTAGTTTAGTGCATGGTGATAGACACGGGTGTAGTTTTAGTCTTCAGAATGTGGAAAACTACCTTGCACAGCACCATTTGTTAAAGAGGCTGCCATTCTTCCAGTGGGGTGTTTTGAACCTTTTACAGAGATCAGGTAGCTGAATGTGTCTGGAGTTGTTTGTGCATCTTTTAAGCTGTTCTATTGACCCTCAAGTTTCTCA
>NDGN011556814.1:10035-27101 GCA_002564285.1 Tympanoctomys barrerae | reverse complement strand
ACCTGCAGCCTCCTGATTAAAGTGGTACCAATTTACAGGGAAACTGAGGCACAGAGAAATGAACCCACCGGTGTGAAATGAAGGCTGAACAGAGGGTGGGGTGGCCTGCATTGGAGCCTTGAATAGCCAGCCACGCAGAGGGACTAGGGCTGACTTGACACCTTTCCCAGGTAAACACATTGCGAGGCTAGCGGAAGAACAACACTCCATAAGACTTCGGTTCTGTCACCACACTTTAAGTGTGGCGTGAGGGAACAGACAGCCCGGGGAGGGCACCGGGAGAGGGAGGGCCGGGTGGGTGGAGGATGTGCTGAGGGGCCTCTGAGAGGAAGACGGTTCAGCTGAGTCGTTAGACAACCAGAGTGTACTAAGAGCAGATGTGGGCTGGCATTTTGGCCTGGGAAGAGCCTGTGCAAAGGCCCCAGGATAGAAGAGACATGTCCCATTGTGAGTCTGCTGTGGGCACAGGTCAGGTGAGAGGAGCTTGGCTGGGAAAGCTGGGATTGCATGAGAAGTCTCTGATGGTATGCTGGGTAAGCAAAAGATTTGGTGCAATTTAAAAAAAATTTTTTTTTGTAATCTTATGGCTGGACAGTAGGGAAGAGTCTAGGGCAAGAGGCCAGGTTAAGGTCTGGTTGGGCCGTAGGGGCCGGAAAGGTGGATTCCAGAGCCTGGGGCTTGGGTCCTGGCTCTCACGGGCTCTGCTGTGGCCTGCACAGCCAGACGCTCCTTGTGCCGGGGTCACGTGAGAACTTGCAGGAGAGGTTCAAGTAACAGAGGTCTCTTGCCCCATCCTGCCAGCCCGGTACCCAGGCAGGAGGGCAGGCAGAGAGGCTGAGGCTCAGGCAACATGGGCAAGGCAGGGCAGAGCTCTGGGAGGTGGGGCTGGCTGGGGATGCTGGGATCGGGGCCAGGCCAGGTGTCAGGGGCCTGTGCCCGGGGCAGCGGGGGCCAGAGTGCACTGCAGTGGGCGGGCTCGCCCAGCCCCAGCTGCTGCTCCAGCCTGCTGTGCCTGGCTTCTGGGCCTCACCCCGCTGGCTCTGCACAGCAAGACCCCGGCCTAGTAACCCCCACCCCTTCCCTGCTGAGGCCAGGGGCAGAGAGCAGGGGAGATTCCACGCTTCCCCAGTCCCTCTCCAGGGCTCTGAGAACCAGGCGTGCTTGCTGGAAGAGAGTCCTGCCTCCTGATCTGCCAAGGTCCAGAGAGGGGATGTAACTGGCTGGATGTCACACTGCAGACCCACGCCCGAAGGGCCTAGCAGCGCATCTGACGGAAGCTTCTGCCCTGACCTCACACCCCACCGCCTCTCCTTGCTCAGCCCAGCAGCACAGTGCCTTATGCCAGGCCCCGCAGCCAGGGAATCCCCCTGCTCTCCTTGCCGCCCACTGGCTGTGCCAGGGCAGGAGGCACAGCAGGCGGGCAGGTGGGAGCAGAGCTGGCAGCAGGCCCCAGGCAGCAGCTCCTCCTGGGCAGGGGCTGTCCCCCACCAGCCAGGCAGGAAGGCCCTAGGATGCTGTCCCCGCTGTTCAGCACTGTGGCCTCACCTGTCCTGTGCACAGCTCCACCCTGCGTCCCTGCCTGTGAAAGGCCCGCATGTGCCCAGTGTCGTTGCCCTGATGGCCCCAGAAACATGCATAGATAGCAACCCTGTGTGCACAGCAGCTCCCTGCTAGGGAGCAGAGAAGCCAGTGAGGGTGTTTCCTGTGCAGATTGGAACAGGGAGGATGGAGCTGCGATTAACCCACAATGGCACCCAAAAGCAGCCCCCCCCAGCCTCCCACCTTCCCTATGGGGGACTCCGGGCTGCCCCAGGGATGCTACCATCCCAGCACCCAGGTCCTGAGGCCTAGGGGAGGAGCCCATGGCTCCCTGTGGCTCACCTCTTCCAGAACAGGACAAAGCTCAGGGATGGCCACACGCTGTCCACACACAGCTCACAGCGCCCCCTCTGCAATGTGCCCCAGGCAGTCAGCGAGGGCAATGGAGCAGGCCAGTGGAAGCAGATGGGAGGACTATGAATAAAACCGTGACCAGTTCCTGAGGCCCGCACTCCATGCTGGGGATGTGCCCGTCATACAGGGATGGCAAGCTCTACCCTCCTCGGAGGGCTCCCCAGGTGGGGCCCTGAGCTGGCGGCAGGGCTTGGGTGCGACCCCAGCGCTGCGGGCTGGGCGTTTCCTGCAGCTGCAGCCACAGGACAGGCGGGGAGGAAGGCGCAGCAGGCTAATCTGGAGAAGAGATTTTCCTCCTCACCAGCCTTCCCTGGGCAGGGCTGAGGCGTGAAGGTGGCCAGCCTGGCTCCCTGCGCAGGGCGGGCGGCTTATCAGGCAGGAAACACAGGGCCGCCACATCCTCCCAGGGGCCGGAGGGCGCTCTGCGCTGGTGACGGCTTGCTCAGGCCTCGGCCGCTCCTGCACGCCTTACCTTGCCTCCACTCTGTCCTCAGCCACTGAAGCTGGGTACATGTGGTGCCATGGACACTGGATGAGACGAGGCGGGCCCACAGGGTGGCCCTGGCACCAAGGATGACAGTGTGGCAGCCCCTGGCTCTCAGAAGCCACCAGCAGTGACTACACTGGGACTCAGCCTCCCAGAGCCCTGGGTCAGCACATCCGGGAGCTGGGCTTCAGGAGGCCCCGTTGGCCCTCAGTTCTCCCTGTAGCCAGGGCCCAGGCTCTGTCCTGAGCCCTGGGAGCCTTCAAGGAGAGTGGGAGGGCCTTCTCTTAGCCCCACCCTGACCCAACAAGCCTTCCCCACGCTCCACCAGCTTCTGGGCTGTCCATTTCCAGGCAAACCCCTAACCTCTCTGGGCCTCCACTTCCTTTCCCATCCAATCTAGGGACTGGTGGACCGACAACCCCGATTCCTTCCGGCTCAACCAGTCGGTGATTTTTTTTTTCAAGGTCAAAGCTGGGAGGAGAATTTGCAGTTCAGAGCCCCATTCCTTACAGTAAAACTGTAGCAGTAGGCAGCCCTTAGAATCCAAATTCTGCACCTGCGGATTCATCCCAGTACAGACAGAAAGTGCTCCAGAGGAAAGATGACGCCTTGTGGCGGACAGGAACTGTGTGAAAGGAGGTTCGGTCTGCACTGACTGTGTACAGGCTTTGTTTTCTTGTCATTGCACCTTAAACAATATGGTGTGACAACAACTCCATAACATTTACATTGTTTTAGGTGTTATGCATCTTCTAGCAATGATCTAAAGTAGCCAAAGGGCTGTGTAGGTTAAAGGCAAGCACTTCACCATATTATGTAAGGGAGGTGAGCATCCGGGATGTTGGGATCCACGGCGGTCCTGCCTGGAACAGGTCCCACAGACACTTGGGCTCTGTGTAGGTTAGGACACCTCTGGCTGGAGAGCACTTGGGCAGATCCCTGCCTCTCTGCTCTCTCCAGCTCACTTTAAGATATTACACCACTCCCTGACTGTCACCGTGCCCTGGGACATGGGACTGGTGCTTCCACCTTTCAGAGAAAGCGATAATGAAGAAGGAAGTTCTCTAAGTGCTGCTTTCAAGATAGAGGTGCTCTGAGGTTCCCCAGGATTCTAAACCACCTGGTGAGAGAGGGAAACTAGAGGGGCTGCCCTCCGCATGACCTTGAACTCCTGGAAGTCACAGCCTTAGCTGGTAGAGCTCACCATTGGCACCTCTAAGACACAATGTGTAGCCTCCCCAAGAATTCTGGGAAGAGACCACTGTAGTCTGTTTCAAGGTCCCCTCAGGCACAGACCTGTGCCACCCCAAGACCCATAACAGAGGAGAGAGGAGGGAGTGACCACAGGCAAGGGGGTGAACAGGGCTGGGAAACCCAGCATGTGACTCACAGTGTGACTACACCTCATGCCATTTTGGAACATTCCAGAAGCACCCACAGAGAGCATAGCCCCACTCCCTACTGAAACCCTGCATCCTTCTCCCACTTCTGTAATAAAAGAGCTTTCCCTCCATCCAGCCCCCACATGCATATCCCACATTCAGGGTCTGGAGCAGTCTCCACTCCCCACCTCAAACACAGCCCCAAAGGGAGGGGATGACCACAGGCCTTCAGGAGTAGGAATTACTGGTCAAGATGTGGACATATTGCCCTGCCTCTCCACAGATGACACCAAACAACTGTGGATTTGGGTTGAAACAGGAAAGATTTTTGTGGGGCAGAAGAATGAACTTTCTAACGATGGAATCTGTCCAAGTAGCTCACGCAGGGAAGACCCCTTTCCTGAGGGCTTCTCAGACTGAACCAAAAACTGTCTTCCAAGAATGGTGAGTAGGCTGTGCACCAGAGGAGAGGAGGGTCTGGAAAGGGACTCAAAGGCCCCATAGATCCCAGCTCAGCACCAGAGAATGATACCTACAGACCCCAGGTGCTCCCTTGCCCACGATCTGGGTCTTTTCCTTAGGACTCCAGCCAGTCAGTCTCACCGATCATGATGTCAGCCAACACCCGGCTCCTGAGTCCTCAACTTGAAGCCAGCCCGCAGGCTAAGAGACATGGAAATCACCTGCAGAAATCCAGAAGGCTCATTTGGGCATGACATAGAGTTCTGAGGGTCCAAAAATGCCTACGAATTCATTCTATCTCTTCTGAGGCCAGAAGACAGGTATGGCATTCACCCAAGTCCCAGCAGGATCCAGTGAGGCCAGAACCACTCCTGACTCAACACCATCCCAAGGCCTGGGCACTGACATTGCACCTGGGGCAGCTGGGGACGCCACCACTCCTTGTGACTGCCAGGACACCCTTCTCTGGACCACCCAGAGGGAGTCATGGCTAAAGGCACCCCAGGGGTGAAGAGGAGTACAGAAGGGTGACCTGTGAGACACGAACCCCTTATTAAGGGTCGCAGCTCATACTTCCCTTTTGAAAGGGTGAGGTCGCTGTGGGAATCCAGTGACCAGGTGAGACCCTGGTAAAAGCCAGCTAGGGACACAAACCGGAAATGTTCATTGCGGGAGGATTTAGAGAAGGGAACGAGTCAGTTAGATATAGCAAGAGGGTGGTCAGGTGAGGGCAGCAACCTCCCTGTGCCCAAGTACAGCATAGTCATGGAGCGTGACAAAGTCTGATGTCACTGTCACTGTCCCGTATGCAGAGCTGATGCAGTCTGTGTCCTGTGGCCTCTCAGTGTTCCCAGGGTTGGAACTGGTGCAATTACATGTACGAGGACACAAGGCAGGGAGTGCAGAACATGGAAACAAGTGTGCTGAAAATACACCCCCTGGGTAATCTGTCTTTTTCAAAATTGTGTTCGTATTGATTTTCCAAGTAGGAAAAGGAAAGCTTTTGTGGACAAGTTTAATGACATAGAAAAATGTTTCTTTAATATGAGTGAATAAAAACGTTTATCATAAAAGACATGCAAATGTATGTCTGGAAATAGATAAATAAATTTGAAAAACCCAGCAGGCTAGGGGACATGCACAAGGCCCTGGAATCCATTGCTATCATTGCAAAAGAAAACAAAAAAATCAGCATGAAAATATGTCAAGAAATTACCAGTAATGTCTAAAGTTGTAGACAAGAGATGACTTATTCTCTTCTTTATAACCTATTATATTCTTTTGAATATCTGTCTGTAGAGGCAACATCTGACTGAGACTTAAAATACAGACAGATACAGAAGTGGGGATGGGTGGGTGGATGTGCAGATAGGTGGCTGGGATGGGTAAGAAGACAGTAAGCAGTGAGGGGACTGGCAGAGAGGGACCGAAGGAAGGAAAAGAAGGAGGAAAAGATGGTAGAGTGGTGGCCCGACGGATGGCTGGTAGATCGATCTCGATCTTTCTCTCTCCTCTCCCCTCCCTCCCTCCNCTCTCCCTCTCTCTCTCCCTCCTTCCCTCTGTCTCTCTCCCTCCCACTCTTCTACCTCCCTTCCTTCCCCCTGTCTCCCCCCTTTCCCCCTTCCCATTCTCCTTCCCTTCCTCCCTCCTTCCTCCCTCCCTTCCCTCCTTTCCCTGTTCACTGACATGGACTCAAGATCACCACCTTCTTGAGAGGAAAGAGGCAGGAGCAGGGTAAGGAGCCGCCTGCCTTCAGCTCAGCTCTGCTCCCCCCAGACAGGAAGGAAGAGGGGCTCTTTCTCTTCCGTGCCCTTGGGGTTGTCCTGGCCTGTTTCCTCCTTTCCATACAGCAGCAGTTGCCACCCTGTCTGAGAGCTGACAAGGACCCACACAGATCCCTGGAACCTTGGCTTCCTGAGCAATTCGAGGTAAATCGAGGGCTTGGAAGCACCAGGTCTGCATAGCAAGCTGAGCGAGGTGTCTCATCATCTGTCTATTTGCCAGGCAACCAGTCTGGGTCATCCTCTGGAGAGGATGCATGTGTTGGGAGCTCCACTGTCACAGCTGCCACAGTCCTTGAGAGCCGTCCAGGTCTTGTAGGAGGACAGTGACCACTGACATGATGGGAACGTCTGACCCTACCTGGACAGTAGGCAGGTGTCACCAGACTGGTAACAAGTGACAAGTATGTGGGTCACCCAGATGGGGGTCAGCACCGACAAAGCCCTGAAGCAGGGGAAAGGAGTCTTCGGCTGCCAACAGGTTCCTTGAAGTAAGATGGAGTGGACATGAGACGCTTTGGGAAAGATGAGGGTCAGCCATCAAAGCACCTGCACGGGCACTAGACAGGTGTTACAGCCTCAGGCTTGGACAGTAGGAGAGGAAAACTCCTAAGTGGGAGAGCACTAGAGGATCTCCTGCTGGCAAAGTTTATACAGACTGTCGGCCGTGTGGGTGCAAGAGCAGTCCTCCTGCCCCAGGGCCATGCAGGTCAGGGGCCATGACGGGCGCCTCCGCCCAGCCACGAGCCCCCCTCTGCGCTCTGTGCTGTGGGTGCCAAGCAGCCACCCGCCGAGTACTCTCAAGCAGGGATGGCACGGAGACCCCCATGGCTTAGAAGAGCGGCAGCACTGCACACTGCCACCCAGCTCCTCAGCAAAGCATTCGGTGCTCCCAGCTACAGCAGCGGCGGGGACCAGGATGGTGGCCACGACACTCAGACAGCCCTGGCTTCTGCCACGGGGCTTCCCTGAGAGCGCAGCAAGTGTGCCGCCCGCCAACTTCCTGCCCTGGCGGAGGCCTGGACAACACCCAACCCACACTGCGTCCAGGGTCAGGTCCTGGCAGACACTGCCTCGCCAGTGGTGACCCTGCAGACGCCACCACCCGCCGGCCACTGTGCCAGCCGGGCCTGCAGCCTCATCTTGGTCTGGCCACGTCTCCTCTGTCCTTGGCCCATGTCACTCCTTGCCTAGAGGCCGGTGTGGCTTATGCAGAATATAATTCCACACCACCGGGAACTGCCTGGGCAAAGGCTCCAAGCCCAGCAGGAGCCAGGACACAGTCTGCTAAAACGCTGGAACACGCGTGTCTGGCAGGTGCCCTGGTGCCTGTGGTGAGCCCCTGCCAGCTTCACCCGGCCTCAGTGTGCCCAGCTTTGCCATGGGGATGACGGGCCTCACCTGGGGCTGTGAGTGAGAAATAACCCGTAAAACTTCCTGTAAAGCTTCGTGCACCTATAAAGTGCTATTAAAGTAATGAGCCTCGCTTAGGCTCACTGAGGCTGAGGAGAGGCCAGCTGGCCCTCCTGAGACCCCTCCTTGGCCCTTGACTCTGACAAGTCACGACTGCTCCGCCATGGAAGGCCAGGCAGAGGGGCCGTGCCCGGGGACTGAGTAATCACCAGTTTTTCCAGGTACTTTTTCCTGGGAGTGGAACCCTAAACCTCGCTAGCCTCGCGTCCCTGGTCGCCACATCACACTGTGCTGCCTGTTGTGCTGCCAGCCAGGAAAGGGGACCAGCAAGGGATGTGTCCAGGCAATGGGAACAAAGCAATGTGGCCGCCTCCAGTAAGCACACAATTGGACAAAACTCACTCTGCACCCTTAGGGGGCCGTGGTCGCCTCATTCCTGTGTGCAAGAGGGAAGTCACCTGTGGGAGAAAACTGCCTGTCCTGGGGCTGGGCAGCGGTGCTGTCTTTCAGTGCTGAGGATAACAAATGTGCTTCTGCTGTGTGAAACTGGGCTCCCTCTGCTTGACATAATCTAAGACAAGTCACCGCTGCAAGATTGCTCATTTTCCAAATAAAAAAAAGCTGGTGCAGAAAGCATTTTGACCAGTACTACGAGTAGCACTGCATGTATCAACTGCACTTCACTCAAAAACTTTTTCTTTCTGCACACACATAAAAAAGTATTTCAAATGACAGAATGGTCATGGTACAAAAAGTTTATTTAAATTAAATATTTTTTTGACAAATCAATATCATAACCATTCCAAGCATGTGTAGTCCTTACAAAAAAAATTGCAACAGTTTAGCTTAATGTCGGTGATAATATTTTACAAGATTATTAATACACTTCTGGGCTGTGCACCAGAAAAGTTTACTATTTGTTACCAAATGACATATACAATAATAACATAAAGATTAATCATATAAGTGATTTTACAATAAGACTTCTTGGAAGGAAAAAAGAATGGACAATATGAGATATATAGTGAACATAATAGGAGAATATATAAAACACATTTCACACGGCAATAATACGCTGATGTCAGAAGACAAGCAAGAGGCATGTGAGGCGAGTTCCTTCGAAGGGGGTTCAGGGAGGACGGAGGATGGGCTGTCGGGGCTCAGGGCCCGTGTCAGAGTCACAGTGTGTTTCTGCCTGGGAAGCCAGTCTCACAGAGGTGCCGGCTGAGGACAGCGCTCAGGGACTGGCTGGCTCACCAGAAATAAAGTGTCCTTCCAGACAAAGGAATCCCTGGGAGTCCAATCAGAGGCTCCTTGCACTGGGGACCCATGCCGGGGACAGAGCAAGAGCCAGCACAAGACAGGAAGCATTCCAGGGAAGGGAGAAAGGGAGCTGAAGAGCGGGAAAGGCTCTTTGTGCAGGTGCAGAGGGGAAAGAGTGGTGAAATTCTGCTCAAGAAACCAGCAGGTCGGGTTGCTGGCGCTGCCTCTGCGCTCAGGCTGCCTGGGGCTGGGGCTCTGAGTGGGTAGGGGCCTGGCTCTTTGGGGCTTCAGGAGCAAAAGGTGGTGAGAGACAGCCGCAGTTGGGCAGACCTGGTTGATACCACACAAGGGTGTGCGTAGATGTGAGTACAGGGGCGTCTCTCACTGACTCTCTCCAAGAGTGCATAATAAAAAGAATTGATCTAAAAATATATCTTTAAAAAGCCAGCTTCAGTGCTGTTCCCAGTGATGCTGTCTGACCTCTGAGTCACATCTGGATGTGTCCTGCGTCCCAAGTGAGGGTCAGTGTGGAAGGGAGGCAACAGGAGCAGAGCCCATGGGCAGAGCCAGGCTGCACACTAGGAGGATGCCCCGCTGTCCTTCAGGCAGCAGTGCCAGAGCCCTACCTCAGAAACCTGGCAGACTCGGAGGCCATGGCCGTCCAGCTCACCCTGGCTTAACAGAGTGGAGGGGCTGGCAGGAGGAGGGCAGGGCTTCACCAGTGTCCTTGGCTGTGCTGGAGTCCTCACTGTGGCTCTTCCTCCACCCAGTGAGCAGGTGTGGCTCCCGCCTATGATGGGCCAGGAGGGCAGGGCCAGGCAGCTCATTCTGCGGGGCAGAGAGTATCCCAGCGACTGGAGGTCCCTGCTCCTGGGCTGTAGCCAGAGGAACTCACATGATGGAAGTCAAGGGCGCTGGATCCACAGAGCCATCCCAGCTGTCGATTGAAGGCTGCCTGGCCAGTGTTTGGGCCCTACCACCACTGGGCAGGAGGAAGGCTGGTGGCACTGTGCAGTCTGCTCACGTTGTCCGTTGTCCGCAGCAAGGACAGGGCAGTGAGGGCTGAGGCAGATTTGTGCCTTAGGCTCTAGGACACACTGTAGCTGTTGTAATAAGCAGCTGTGGCATCTGCCAGGACAGAGATGAGGCTGGTCTCCGTGGGGCCTGTGGGGGTTACCTGGGAGAGTGGGGTGTGCCCACTCAGAGCCCCAGCCCCGGCGGCAGAGTCTGGATGGCCAGGAGTGTTCAAATATTGGTCAAACTCATTGCGATCCATGTCCCCCAGAAGTTCCACCTGGCTCAGCTGATCCAAGGTATCAAAGCCAGGGTGCTCTGGAGGCGGGGAGAGCTGGCCCAGGTGGTTATGGAGGGTGGAGTGGAGAGGGTGGTAGGTGGCTGGGGAATAATAGGCAGGAGATGGGGGACAGCCAGGGACTGTGGACATCACTGACACCCCTGGGGTCTGGCCAAGCGCCAGAGAACCCAGGGGATGGCTGCAGTGGAGGGGGCTGGGGGCCAGCTCAGGGGAGTACCGCGGCCCAGGCAGATGTGGCAGGTGTCGGGAGTGGGCGTGCTCCTCTGGGCAAGCAGAGGAGAAGAAGGTCTGCTCCGGCTCCAGCACGTCCAAGGGAGACATCTCCGGGGGCGTAGGCAGCCCATAGGGATATGTGTCCACGCTGCCGGGGGCACCCCCAGCCGGACCCTCGTGGTAGCAGCCTCGGAGAGTGGGTAGAGCAGCACCTGTGGAGTACTCACCCCTGCCCTCCTTTTCTCCCTGTGCCCCACAGCCACTGGTGCCCTTCTCAGGCAAGGTGTTCTGGTCCCGGGAGAGGGAGCTCAGGAGGAAGCCAGGGTCCACTCGCTTGCAGAGGCGCTTTGCTTGCTTCTTCCTGCGGGGTCGGTACTTGTAGTTGGGGTAGTCCTGCATGTGCTGCAGCCGCAGCCGCTCTGCCTCGTCCACATAGGGCCTCTTCTGCGACAGTGACAGTGCCTTCCACGACTTCCCTGCTCACACAAACCAGAGAAGGCTGCGCTCAGTGTCTGAGCTTCTGGCAGGCTGGCCAGGGCATGTGCCCCGCGCCTCCTAGCATCTCTTCATCCCCAGTTCTCAAACCCTGCCTCGAACCCCATCTCCAGTGCTGAGCCCAAACCCCCAAGGCAGCAACAACCCCTCCTGCTTGCAGTCTACAAAGCCACTTCATGCCAAGGGTGAGTGGAGACCTCAGCTGCCACAAAAACAACACAGGATTCTTGACTCAACATCAGTGTCAGGAAAAAAATGCCCAGTGACTGTGACATTGATGAGGCTCTTCTTATCCTTTGAATGAAAACTCCCTGCCTCTCAAGGATACTACACTAATTTATGGTGTCAACCGCACAACCCTCAGTTGAGGCAATCCAGGCTGAGTCAGCAGTTTCACAGATGTAAGCGAAGTCTAGGGTCTCACCTGGGCTAACAAATGAACAGACTCTACCGAGGAAGGTCAGCAGGGGCTCAGCAGAAAAAAGTCCTGCAACACATGCACACAAAATTCCACCCCTGGCTGTCTACTTGAGACCCCATGGCTACGGGGCGCCTTCTCAGCCTTTAGCCCCCTCACACACCCGCAGAACGAAACCCCTTAGCTCCTCTGGGCTTCTCACCATGAAAGCTGTAACAGCTTGCTCTCTCCTTAAGAAACAACCCCTCTAGGAACTCCTATGCTAAAGTGCTGTCAGCACAGGACTTCCAAATTGTCACTCTCCACTGTGTTGTTTTGCAAATCACCTTGGTGTCTCTCTTTCATCCACCCCACCAGCGCGCTGGCTGGCACCAGAGTACTCTGAGGGTCACTTCTAAACCCCTAGATTGCTACCTCCTAGAAGTGCCTCTGATTCTCCACCTCTACCATGTTCCCCCAGGACGTTAAGGAAGCTTGAAGTGTGAGACCCACAGGCCAAGAGGCCAAGCCCTGTGAGGAAACCAGCCTTGTCTTCCACTCAGCACACCCCATCGCAAAGGGCTAGCACAGAGCCAGGCACATGACGGTCCTCGAGCCCACACAAGGAGGGCAGTTATGAAAGCACTGTCACTGGGGTGAAAGTATATAACTGTTCTGTGAGTGGCCAGTCACTGGCATGAGCTGTCACTTCAAAAGGTGACTTCTAGAGGGTGAGGAACCCCAGATCTTGATCATGACACCGGTCCCCAGCCTGCAGCCGAGGCCATAAAGGTCTTATACGAGGCCTGCAATCCAGGCACAGCCCACACTCTGTTCCAGATGTACAAGGTGACTATGGTTCCCAAATGTGCCTGGATGTTGCAGCAGCAATGTGACACAGGCTGGGCCTCTCTGTCCTGGTGTTCTTTCTCACACTGTGCTGGAAACGCTAGTGCCTTTGCATGAAGTTTCCAATGTGAGAGGTTTTTGGAAAGTTTATAGTGGAAGATTTGGGACCTCCAACCAGCCCTTTTCTTCCACAGGTGAGAAAGAGAAAGACTGAGCAAAACGATTGTGGGCTGGGGGTAGTTCGCCCTGCTGCCAGCAGGCCACAGGGCACAAAGTCCCTATTTTAAAGAGTGTGTGGCACAGTGCCAGTGTCATCTACCGACACCAAGGCTGGGTGGAAGCACCAGACAGGGCTCAGCTCCCAGGGCTTTGGTCTTCTTTGTCCTCTGCCTCCTTGTCCCCAGGAGCAGCTGCCTCAACTCTGCAGGGCGAGGCCTCCCTCCCCTACCTCTGCCTGCGCCCACAACAGAAGCCTGGTCACCACGGGCAGCTTCCTGTGCCCAGCTGTGCCTGGCCAATAGGACCCTGGAGGAAAAAATTGAAAAAACGTTTTAGGTAACTCCGCAAAAAAACAAAACAAAACAAAAAATTCATTTCTTTTAAAATCTAAGAAAAATATGGATTTTGGGGTCAAAGAAAAATGTTTATTATTGTCTATTTGAATGTCTCGTTATGCTCACAACAGTACAAAACAAACCTTTCACTCTTCTGCACCGAGGTGGGGCTGCTGCCAATGTATCCGGGCGGCGCGGGGACCCCGGGCTCGGGCTTGGCCAGCCTGAGCTCAGCCTGACCCGAAAGAGGGCCGGGACCTTGCTCCCGCCCAGCCTCCACTAGGGGACGGCACTCCCCTCACAGCGGGGGAAGGAGCCCGCGCTCCGACGGGAAAAGGAAGGGCCGGTTCCGGCCGTGGCCGCCGGGCGGGGTCGAGTGACCGCACGTCCCGTCGCAGGGCCTGGCGCCCGTGCTGCGAGCACAATGCGCTGTGATTCTCATTGTTTTTAATGAATCAAAACCGAGGGCTGCTAGGAAGGCGCCACTGCAGAGAAGAGGAGGAAGCTCCTAGAGAAGTCGGGTTTGCCGAGGCATCCTATCACCCTCACTGGGTTCCTCTGGCCTGACCCATGCCTGCCCCAGGCCCCTGTTCCCAGTGCCCGGGCTGCTTCCAGAAGCACCGGGGCCACGGCAGACTCCGCGGCCGCCCTGAGCATCCAGGGTCATCTGCGCGCCCATGACAGATGCCAACGCGGTAGCGAAGTGCACTATCCAGACGGCCGTCCTGGCCGGCCGCTTAGTAACTAAGATAAAGCAGGATTCACCGCTCAACGGCCTTTTCCCGCGAATACTCGTTGGCAGGTGAACCGTGACAGTCTGCCTCTGATTGTCCCAACCGAAAGGCACAAGGTTTCCTGCTCCAACCTTCCCAGCAAGAGCTGGGTCCCCACCTCGACGTTTCCGTCCCGGCAGTGTCGCTACACACGCATAGTTCTCCAGAACGCCGAAGCCTGGAGCTGCCGGGTCGCACCCTCCTGAAGCCGGGATCTCCGACCTCTTCCCAGACTAGGGGCCTCCCGGAACCCCCCGCCCTCAGTTTCACTTTGGACCACGCGGGCCGACATGTCCCTGCTTCGATTCATGCACCGCGTGCGCCCACGATGGGGCAGACGTGCCCGCGCGCCTGCCGGCCCGCCGCGGCCCCTGCCCGCCGCCCTCGAGGAGCCCAGCCGGTCGCCACTCACTCACCCAGCATCTTGCTGAGCTCTGCGTTGTGCAGGTCCGGGTTCTGCACCGCCAGCCGTTTCCTCTCATCCTTGGCCCACACCATGAAGGCATTCATGGGCCTCCGGATGCGGCTCTCCGAACCCTTGTCTCCCGGGGGCCGGGGTGCGGCCGGCGGCGACAGCCCATCCGACAGCTCGGCTTCCAAGGTTGGACACTCGAGCCCCTCGGGCCACGGGTAGGCTCCTAGCAGCGAGGCCATGGTTGCACGGGGGTCGCCGGACTTCGCCTCGTGGGGCCGGTGGTTTCCAGGCCCTGGCTCCGGTCGGGGAGTTAAACTCGGCCGCTGGCCTCCGCCGGGCCCCTTATTTATAAGCTTTGGGCCGTCGGGTGCTCCAATGAGTCTCCATGGCGGCGCGGCCCCTCCTTGTTTCCGCGCGGATCCCCTCCCTGCGCCCCGCGGCAGCCTCTCGGCTCTGACCTGCCTAGAGAAGAGAGGGCGGGGAGGAGGGGCTGGGCCTCTCCCCGCACCGCCCTCGGCCGGCCCCTCCGCTGGGCGCGCCCCTTCCGAGCGGCCTCAGGTGCAGAGCTGTGCCTCCCTGCCCCAGCGCCAGCCTTAGCGTCAGCCCCAGCCCGGGCCGGACCGGCCGTCGCCTCGCGATCACACTACAGCTCTTCCCGCAAGGGAAATCCTAACCCCGGCGCGAGAGACGTCACTGCAAATCCTCCAGATCAGCCAGCTAGCCCTTCTCAGGGAACACACCCGGAGCTTTTCCAAAGTGATGGGGTGGCTTCGGCCACCTCTGAACCGTGCCAACTGGGGTCGCGGCAGAGGCACTCTGTCCAGCCTAGGCCTCTCAGAAAGGCGCGCCCATTGTCCCTCCTCCTCCGTCTCCAATGTGGGCTCTTCAGCTCCTTTGCCTTTGATTCTTGGCGGAGTTCCCTTCTCAGACTCCAGAGTTGTCACTCCGCTCTCCTGTGTTTTTTCTGGCTTCCGTGTGAGCCGGGAACTCGCCCAGCTCCTGACATCCCGACACCCAACATACAAGGGGCTTCTGGCTCAGGGTTCAGGCCATTTTTCCCTCTGGAGGACCGAAGCTCTCATGCCCCCCCGCTGGGTGACAGGACTGCCCCTGCATCCTTACACCAGTGCGCACCCAAATTGCCGAGTAAGTGAGTGAATCCACGAGGGAACACATGTTCCTTAAACACACCCAGTCTATAAGCCTCAAGATTGGACTATGTCCTGGGGTCCCAGCCACACATATTTGCGGGATGCCACCTCTTTCGCGGCTGTCGGCAGAGGTGATCCTGGAAGGTGGCAGCATTGGTGGGAAGACCTGGGCTTGGGTCAGAGACTGCGCAAGCCAGGTGTCCCCCTAGGCCTCTGTTTCTAATCCTGAAATGGAGCCCATAAAACTGACCTCATGGGCTGCGCTGAAGGTGCCGCGAAATAAACACAGTGAAAGCTCGTACTCTGTTCGATGGCTGCCGATTCCGCAATGCACTCAATTCCCACGGCCCCAGTTCACAACCTGCACGCAGCACGCAAGGCCCGGGACCTAATCCCGCGCAGGTGCAACGTGAAAGGCAACCTCTGAGGTTTGACGTCCTGGTTTTGACCACAACAACCCAGTTAACTTTCATCGGAGCTCGTGTTTAGGACACGAACAGATTGCTCCTGCTGCCAGCATTCCTGGGCTCGCGGGCCCTGGCGAGGGTAAGGGCACGGGACAAGGAACGCTAGCCTGGAACGGGTCTCGATCGGGGGCCTCAATCTGCGGATAGACTACTTGGGCCCGAGGCGCAACGGAGGTCCCTGGAGCGGGGCACCCAGCAGGGAAGGAGGCGGTTTGCAGGTTGTCGGGAGGCCAAGTGCATTTCTAGGGTCGGGCAGGGGCGCCAGAAAGGCTTCCAGAAAAGCACTAGGCCAGGTACTCCGGGTTGGGAATGCAGGCTGGGCGGGCCTCGGAGGGGGGGCTTTTAGAGAAGGAGGGGGAGCGGCGGCGGAACACCCTGATCCTTGTGGCGTTGCAGCTACCGCAGCTCCAAGGCTGAGGCTCTGCAGAGGCCTGCAGGGAACAGCGCCCTCTTCCCGGCTGCGGGAGTCCCCACTCTGCTCCTGCCCTAGAACAGCCCGGCGCAGAGAGCGCTAGGTCTAGGGACGGCTCCCAGTTGGGCTGGGAGCTCCGAGCAGCACGCTGACTCCAGAGACCTAAGGCAAAAATAGGGAGAAAAACGGGGCGAGGCTGAGAGAAGGCAGGTCGTAAAGGCTGTTTCCCGCTGTTTAATTTCTTGCATGTCCGGAGCGCTCCAGAGCCTGGGCTGTCTAGGAAACGCGTCCTGGTGCCGCGCGGACTGGAGCGCAGTAGCTGTCTGAGCGCCGGAACCAAGGCTGGTCCGCTCGCTCAGCTCTTTCATTTCTCTCTTTTGCATCCTCCATGTATTCCCGCGAGCAACTGCGTGCGAATGAGCACACCCTCCTGCGGGCGGCGCCAAGGGACGCGAGGTCGCGTTAACACCCGCTTTGCCCCTCGGTTCTGGTCACTGCGAATAGCGGTGCGTTCAGAGCTCGGCGCTGACCCTGCGCGCCCAGTGGCATCCCCCCTTCACCACGGCTGTGCCGGTTGTTGGTGCCAAGACTCATGTCTGGGTCGAGGCCCTCGCAGTGAATCGTCCAGCGCCGATCCTGGGCCATCGCCCGCCAGGGCTGAGTTGCCCTTCCTGGGTGGGTTCCTGCGGGCGCCGTAGAACCGGGTTGAAAAGGCTGATGGAGAGCGACGCAGAGCACAAGGGGCCCCACTTGTGCACCACGCAGAGAACCCACAGGCGCGCAGACCGAGTTTACTCTTCCAGCGGGAGAGCCGCAAGAACTTAGCGCCTCACTCGCTCGTTTTTTCTTCGCTTTCCCCCTTTCCCTTCCCTCCATCTTCTTCCTCTTCCCCCTTCTCTCTTGCCTTTCCCCTTTCTCTTACTTCTCTCCTCCCCTTTTCCCTGTAGGAAATCTTAGGCCTGGACAATTCACTGCGAGGGCGTGAAATCTTAGAAACAACGAGTTTGCCATCTGCCTTGAGGGGTCCCAACTCGTTTACCTGATCCCAGCCTCGCTCACTCACGCACTGCTTCTGAAATCTCATATACTTTAATGGAACCTGAAAGAATTTTAAAGTTTTTTTTGTTTTGTTTTTTAGTTCAGGATGTTCTCTTTATCTATTCCAAAGAGGAACTTCAGCCTCTCTAGAGGGATGGAGAGGAACAGAAGGAGGAGAAGGAAGAGGAGAAAGAGGAGGAGGAGGAGGAGGAGGAGGAGGAGGAGGAGGAGGAGGAGGAGGAGGAG
>NDGN011556812.1:0-18572 GCA_002564285.1 Tympanoctomys barrerae | reverse complement strand
GGAAGGAAGGAAGGAAGGAAGGAAGGAAGGAAGGAAGGAAGGAAGGAAGGAGAAAAGAAAAAAAAAGATGATACTAGATAGATTGGATGGATGGACGGATGGATGGATGGGTGGATGGATGGACCGACAGACGGATGGATGGACAGACAGACGGATGGACGGATGGATGGACAGACAAACAGACAGACAGACAGATAGATAGATATCATCAAGGTTCTGAGCAAGCTTCTGCACTCTAAAATTTTCTGATCATATCATCTCACCTATTCCTAAATTACTTCATTTACTTGTCACTCAGTTAATTTAATGGCAAAATTAAGGTAATAATATTTATGTTTCACCTCTTAATATGATTGTGAAGTTCAAGTCAGATGAGTCATGTAGGACTTTTAGCACAATATTGGACACACAGTGGGAGCTCCATAAATGTTAGGCATCACTGTCGTTCTGTAGGAACCAGTGTCTGTGTTGCCCTTCACCGCCCCTCCAACCGCCTCGTTCACAGGCATGTGCACGTAACTGCCGCCAGGGATTGGGTGCATGCTGTTTATTTCTTAGATAGCTATGTGCACTTACACATATGCACATTTACACCCATGGTTACTTCTTCTAGAAGTGGGCAGCATGAAATGTTTTATTCTGAGATTTTTCCATCTTTTGCTTAACAGTGTCCCTGCAGAGCTTTGCATGTTAAGCATCAACATCATCTAGACACCACAGTATGGTAATTTATATCTCTACTGGTGGATGCAGAAACGGTTCCAAATTTTCCAAAAGATATGCATTAATATGCTTTGTTTCTTGTGGGTGACTATTTCTGTAGACACATTCCTCTCTTCCTGCGTCATAAAGTACGCATATACTGCTGTATTGCTCCCTAAAAACACACTATTAATTTTTGCTCTCAACACAACTTCTGAGTTTGAATATTATTAATATTTTTAAACCTGCTAATCTTATGAGTGAAATGTTTTAATTTACAATGTCCTAATTACTTTTCGATGAAGCAAGCTTTCTGCAGAATTTTGCTGTGTTGTACTCCCTGCCCATGAAACATGGAAGTGTAGATAAAAAGTATGAAGAAGGCATGAAAGATGAGCAAGAGAAAATTTGAGAAATTTTCAAGCAAAGAAAAATTTTCTATTAAAGTAGTCACATCCTTATTCTCCTTATTTTTTATTTTGTGCCCTTTCACTCATTTTTCCTGGAAATTCAAAACTGAAACTATTTAATCATACTATCCTAGGACCAGTTTGCTCAACTGCAAAACTGAAATAAAATCTAAATGCTCCTATCTTAGCAACTTTCTTATCTTATGGATAAAAGAGTATTCTTAGCTACTGACAATAGAAATCCAAGCTGCAGCCTTTAGAAGAAGCAGTCTGCTAAAGTATCTATTAAAATTTAAAGCACGTCCACCTTTAACCCAAGAATTTCACTGCTTGCATTTTGATAATAGAAATGTTAACAGTAGTAGCAATGTCCAATGTCAAAGTCAGTGCTAACTTAGATATACGGCCACTTTCTCTTAATTCAATAAGAAGAAAGATTTGTACTAATAGTGTTTGGACAGGATATCATGTCTGCGTCTTATACTATGAATAACTACTGTGAAGACAACAATATGCAACGTATTAATTATTGTAGCTGTTCTGCTAAGCTGTTCTGAAACTATCTCATTGCTATTTGTTTCTCAATACAATTCACATAAGAAAAAAAAATTAGTGTAAGTTTCCTGGGGGTCTTGTGAAAATTCAAATTCTGATTCAACAGAACAGGATGGAATTTGAGACCCTGCATGTCTAAAACACACTTAGTTGAGGTCAGTGCCAGTAGTTTGCTGAACGACAAGGATGTTAACAGTAGTGTTGGGGCCAGGGAGATGGCTCAGTAGAATAAGCACTTTCCCGGCTAGCACAAAGGCATGAATTCAATCCCTGGTTCTGAAACAAACAAACAAACAAACAAACAAAAACAGTAGTGTTGTCTATCATCACACTAAATTAATGACCAGAAACAATGAGTGAATACTTAACCAGTTGGCTCAATAAATTATAAAATATCCACATTATTGAGTATTATAAAGGAATTTTAAATAGTGAAATAAAGGTATATTGCTTAATTTGGAAGAAATTTCATGTGTGTATAGGATTGTATTGCCATAGAGAAATTATGAATGAGTGTTAATTAGATTGTTAGTAATTTGAGGAGAGAATAGAGGTGGTGCAGAAGGCAGAAAGAAAATAATCACAAAAAAGTAAATGAAAAAAACCCTAAAAATGTACTAAAAATAGCATTTTCATAATTGCATTAATGGACACTAATGCATATGTGTGAACACATGTGTAAAGAAAGTAAAAATGTTTAAGACAAGATGATTAAAGAAATAAAAAGATAAATGTAACACCATTAAATAAAAAGATCAAAGCTAGTTGTTTTTCACTAATTATCTTTTTGACTTTAAGTCACTTAGCTCCCCTTTAACATCTTTAATAATTTCTACCTTCCACAATTTATATTAAATGAAGCTAAAATTTTGTAGTTGAAGCCACTTTAGAAACAATCTGACCTTTGCTCAAAAGACTAGTTATAAATTTGCCATATGACATGAAGATCCTATTCCTATGTATACATACCCAAAAGAAATGAAGCATATACCCACACAGAACATGAACCAGAATGTTAGTGGCAACACTATTCATCATAATCAAAGAGTGTAAATATCCCACATATCCATCAACTGATGAGTAGATAAATAAAATATAGACTGGTATCCATGTAAAGGAATATTAATTGGATAAATTAATAAAAATAAATCATTGATTCATGCTATAGAAAACTTCTAAATGTTATGCTAAAGTAAAGAAGCCATTACAAATGCAAAATTTGTATGATTCTATTTTTATGGAAGCAGAATTTCATATTTGAATTCAAAACAGATAAACATGTGTAATGCAAGTAGAGGAATGCTTTGCTAGGGCTGGAGAGAATATGGAGGAGGTTAGGAGAGGTGATGACTAAGGGTTCAAGGTCTCCTTTCTTTTGAAAACCACAATATTAAAACTTTAATTCATATTTTTCCTCTCCCAAAGGCAAGAAGGGATGGTGGCTAGTAGAAGAAAGAGATGGGAATTGGGGACTGAAAATGCACTACCTTGCAGGTGCAGTTCTACTTTTCTAATGGGAAAGTCTAGACCACTAAGTAAAAGGAGGAAAATATATTCTCCCTAGAAAATACAGCAATAAGAAATCATTGCCAAGCAATTCATAAGTATACACCTTCACCATCCTTCTCCCTCAGTACTGCCCACCTAACAGTCCCAGGTATTTGCAAGAATATCTGATTAGAGCATAAGGAGATTGTGCATCTCAAGAAGCGATTCAGATAGTAAGAAGGGTGGTGCCACGAAAGCTGGATGTGGGTAGAGAAGGGAAACCTTAGTTCTTGGGCCAACTTAAAACTGAACAGAAAAAGTTGACGTTTTCTCCAAAACATTATTAGCACCATACACATCGCCACTATATACATTTCTCAACTATTAGAGTTTTCTCCTTTGTGAATTGTCCATTTGCTTTTATTGCTCTTCATTTCATTTATTTATTTATCTATCTATCTATTTATTTATTTATTTATTTGGTTCAGGGTCTCACTATGCAGCTGGTACTCATAGTGAGCCACCTGTGTCAGCCTCCCCAGCACTGGGGTTACAGACATGCGCTATCACTCCCGGTTTCAGTGGCTGGCTGGGCACAGAGCCAGCAGGGTATGTAGTACCAGCCATCTAACCTGGAACTTTGGGCTTGCCAGGCAGGCGCTTAGACTACTGAGCTATCTCACTAGCCCTAGTGCTCATTTTTTAAAATGAACTGTTTTCTAATGTCATTTATAGAACTTCTTCGTTCACTACACACTAAATCCTTCTATTGAATAATTTCTATAGTTCCTCTTGGTTAATCACTGGATGTTTGATTTTATAACAATATTACATGCCTTAGTAGCTTTCCTGTTGTGGGACATAACACCCAATACTCACTTTGCTTAAGGGAAGAGAGGCTGATTTTGGCCCATAGTTTCAGAAGTTTTGCTCCAGGGTTAGTGGGCTCAAGGGGAGCATAGCACTGCAGGAGGTCCTGCCTGAGGAAAGCTGCTCACACCCAGTGGCCAGGAGCAGACAGAGAAGTGGGAAACCAAGGATGGAGGTATAGCGGGACCCGCTTCTTCTGGCCAGACCCACCTCCCCAGCAGGCAGGTACAGCATGCCCATAATTCCTTCCAACAGCCCAAGAGCACATGAGGTCCATGGCAGCATTATTGATCTATGCTATAACCCTGGAAGCACAAGTCTGGATTGTTCACTATCAAGTCAATGTTTTTCCTTTGTATCTTCTGGTATTTTTAGCTTGCTTTAAAATAAAAAAGTGTTGGGGCCAGGGAGATGGCTCAGTGGAATAAGCACTTCCCTGGCAAGTGCAAGGGCCTGGGTTCAATCCTCAGTTCCGCCAAAAAAATAAAAATTAAAAAAATAAAAATAAAATAAAAAGTGTCTCTAATTTCAATATTATGCTAATTAATGCTCCTCTCGGTTTTCTTCTAAATAATGTCTTCCAGTGACATTATGAAGATGCTATTTTATACATGAAGGTGTTTAATACACGAGGAAGGAAAGCTTGCATCTACTGTACTAGGAAATAATAATGATTTCAGTTTATTGCCTGGTCCAAAGCCTGGCTCTACCTATTTATCAGCTATTTGGCTTCGGACCAGCTACCAAACGTCCCCACGTTTTATGCTTTCATCAACAAGAGCAGATGGGAAAAAACATTTATCTCAAAGGGCTTTTTGAGGATGGAGTTAATACATGAAAAGCTCTTAGAATGATTTGTGCCATAAAGCAAGTGCTCACAAAATGCTAGCCATTAACTAATTTAGCTGAAAAGCACCAATATTCTCAATAAAAATACCCCATTTAACAATACAAAGTTAGCATACACATTATTTAGATCTGTTTCAGCATCATACTTCATGGATCTACATATCAATAGCACATTTTTATTAGCTTTAGAATAAATATCAAAGTCTAGAGGGACAGTTCCCTTTGTTTAGTCTTTTTTCAAATGTTTTTTTGCTGATTTTTACATAGTATTCTTCTATATAAACTTCATTGGTGGGGTTGGGTTTTGGGGGAGTTTTTTGTTGTTTGTTTGTTTGTTTGAGACATGGTCTTACTACATAAAACAGGGTGGCCTTGGACTTATTTATGTAGCCCTTATTATGTAGGTCTCAAACTCACAGTGATCTTCCTGCTTCAGCCTCCTGAGTGCTGGGATTACAGGCATGCACCACCATGCCTGAATATGTAAACTTTCAAATCAATTCATCTACAATACTTATCTATATAAACTTTAAATTACTTAAAAATGATGCTATATGAAAAGATGGAATTAAGATATCAATTCCACCCTGTTCAGAAGGGAACTACAATACCAAACTATTATCAAAAGCAGAGATTAAGTCTGCTGCGGTCCACAGTAAGCCACCCCCACCTTTGGGTGTTAAAATGCAAACTCCAGCAGCTGAGGGACAGGAAAGCAGTAATCTCATTCATTCATTCACCCCTTCATTCATTTCTTCAAATTCCACTATTTTGCTAGAACTCCTTTACAGAAATCTAAAAACTTCCACCTGCAAAGGCACACAAGGAAAATGAGTCACTTTCAGGTCACTGTGTCATCACATTGTTCCTAATTTGGAGAAGTGTTACCTTCTCTTAGCACTTTACCATGGGCACAACCTCAGGATTTTTGTGTGTTTATTTTAAACTGTGTTTGGCACACATGCCTTCTAGGATAAAATGGTTTATCTGCATTTGCAAAATCATTTCCTGTCGTTCCAAGATCAAGCATCATCTCAACTTGTAAACACGTCCTTTTCTGTCTTCCCGAGTGGCTTAGAGGGCACCAATTCGGGTTTCCCTTCCGATGGTGACCAGGAAGAGGCCCAATAAATATTTCAAACATAAAAGGTTTGTTATAACAAAGGGGTTTTAAAGTCCTCCTGGGTTATCTGAACAGCTTTCCGTTTCATTTTGTTTTTACCTCTACCTCCCTGAAATGGGAAGAGACTTTTCAAGAATAAAACACAAATTTGTGTATAAACTAGCTGAGATTAGAAAAGAAAATGAACAGTGACAGTATTAAAATAAAGTGGGAAAGCACATAAACACAGATATAGATATTAAAGGGGGAGACGAGCTACTTTGAAAAAGACAATCTGACCGCAGACCAGCCAAGGGAATCCCCTGTTATGCAGGATGCCGCTTCTGACAGCAAGCAGTTCCTGCCTCAGTGACAGACAACGCCATGTATTTGTGCTATAAACAGAAATCTATCAGACCGTGCATTACACACACCTTATGGTGACACGGCAAATGGTGCCTGGCTTCCCAGATAAGCTTTATGGAGAGTAAAGAGGAAGGGACAAAAGAGGTAAGCGAGAGGCCTAGAAGAAAAACACTCCCCTTAATCCTTTGATGTTGCCAAAGTGATCAGTGATAAAAGAGCCATCATTCTTACTTTCTCTGCTTCCACAGATTAAGAATGGAAGCTAAGCATCCTCAAAGATGGGTCCCTTGGAAAATGTGACTGTCTAGAGACCTCTAACTAAAACACAAAGAAAACGACAAAGACCATGTGGCATAGTAATTTTTAATAGACATATTGTATTTGTACATACTTATGAGGTAGAGTGTGACATTTAAATACAGGTATACAAGGCACAAGTGTCATAGCCATCATCTCAACATTTATAATTTCTTTGTTCTGGGAACAGTCAGATTTCTCTCTTCTAGCTATTTGAAATATCCAGTTAATTACTGTCAATCATACTTACCCTGCTGTGTTATAGAACACGAGAAATTATCCTTTCTACCCAACTGAACTTGACAGTGGCTGTGCTGACAAGGTGTAACTGCAAAGCATTTCTCCAGCATTTGTTCAGACTTGCTCAGAATGAGTGCCATACTGAATTCATCTCAATGAGACTTTATTCTTTGGACCTCAGATTAGAAATGGCAAGTATTCCAGAAGTCCTGCATCCCACGGTAATTTGTAAGAAGTTGAAACTTGCAAAGAGTACAGCTTGACAGTGAAGTATTGAGCTAACTTAGGGATAACATTATTTGGCCCAAATGCAACAAATCACAGGACAACTAATGGAGTTAAACTTACACATTGTGGGACATTTTGTGCCCATTGCACATATAAGGATGGTCACACATCCTCACCCCCTAGGATTGCCTTTTCTAGTTAGAATAACATACAGGCAGTAAATTGAAGTAATGTGAAGAACTATATGCTTATACTTTTATGACCATATGGAGTCAATGCACACAATTAGACTTCTAGTAAGGGAAAAATAATTTCTTGGATCTTCTTATAATTAGATTATAATAATATAGAACTCAAGCTATAAGGTCATTTCTTTAAACTTATACATTGTTCCAGTTAAAGTATATTTATTTTTCTTGAAATACAGCTTTGGGCTTTTTTCCCTCTAAATTCTATGATGTCATTGTTTCAGGAGGGCTTTCTCTCTCTTCAGAGTTCACAAGTTTATGGACATATTTAATATATTTAATTATTTTCAACCACTTGAAAATAACTCAATCTCAAATAAAGTAAATACTGAAATCATATTTCTCTGATGAATAAACTTCATCATAGCTTGAACTATGCAACACATTATTAAATCGGTTAATTATGGTTCTAAATTATAATGAATCTGGTAGAGGAGATCATATGGAAACAAGGCCAATTTATCATGACACAGATGTGTTTTCCATAGCTAAAAAAATAGAAGGTTGACACGCAGTCATGGAGAAAGTGGAGCAAGCAACTGAAGACGTATCAGCAATATGTCCCCAAGCCTCCTATGATTATCGATAAAGAATGAAATATGGAAGAGACATGTTTGTAATCCTAGCACTAAGGAGGCTAAGAAAGGAGTGCTGTGTGTTCAAGTGAAACCTGAACTAGATACTCTGTCTCAAAAACAAAACAACAACAACAACAAAAAAAAATGATATGGGAGGCTCATGTTATTCAGACCAACTATCCATGTGACAAAATCATATAGACAGCTCCCTACAGTATAGGTCATTAGCTCATTTTCAATAAAAATTGCACAGATTGATATAAATAATTATTCAACTCTCCACGTTGAGGCTAAATCATAAGAGGAATCTGAGAGAAGATGAAGAATGAATTGGAATTTAATTCAGCAATGTGTAACACTTATGCCACACTTGACCACTCATAAAGAACCTGCACTTAAAGAAATCTCTTCATTTGCCATGTACAAGCACTCCGGGAGGCAGATAAGGGTCTCATTTTTACTTCAAAGGAGATTTCTCAAAAAACAGAAACAAGAAATTCCATTTGACCCAGCTATCACACATCTAGGTATCTTCTTGAAGGAATGAAAGACCTTGCATTATAACGATAGCCACATACCTGTGTTTAAAGCACCACAACTCCTACGCTAAATCTTGGAAGCAGCCTTCATGTCATCACCAGATTTAGGATGTCTCCTTTTCTTTTCATTGCTGGGACAAAATACCCAACACCCACAAGTTCAAGGAGAAAGATTTATTTTGTATCATATTTTGTAGAGGTTTCAGTCCATGAACCACAGACTGGATGGCACAACAGAGAGGCACAGCAAAGAAAAAAACAACAACAAAAAAAAAAACAGTTCATGGCATGACAGGCAGGAAACAGCATGATTCCCTTCTTCTTTCCCCACATCCTGGGTAGGTCTTGTCTCTTCAGTACATCCATCATCCACTCCCAAAGCTATACTAAAATAATCATTGGACGAATACAGTTCTACTCATCCATGATTCTGTTACTCCCAAAAGCCCCACCTAGAAGTGTATGAGGCTTTGGGAGATAGTTAGATACAATTCATAACAATGGATGAAGAAACCGTGATGTTTATACACACTGGAGCACTGCTTTGCCAGAAAGAAAGATGAACTTGAGTCATTTGTGGGAAGATAGCTGCACCTTGGCATAATGTTAAGTGAAATTGTAGCAGAAGATGCCTCCTCTCCTGCCAGTATACTTAGTCTGTTGGTTGCCCAGATAATGACAGCTCCTGTTAAAGTTCCCATTACTACTGTCTCGTAGAAATTGCTGGTCACTGTGATGCACATTGCAAAGACAGCCACAAACTCTGCTTCTTGCTTGCAACCTCATAAAAACCTCCCTCCCTGAGCCTTTGGGGCCTCATATTTTTATAAGTATTGATTCTTTGTCAGTGTCTATCTGACATTCCGCCTCCAAATCTTGGGTGTTGTTATGGTGTTTCTGTTTGCCACTGTATCTGGTGCACTGGTCAGTCTTTCCGACCATGCTGACTTCTTTGGTCACCAGTCATGGCCCTCACAGATGGAGCGAGGACCTCTCCAGACCCCAGTGGGAAGATGTGCCCTTGAGATTTCTCAGGTCCCTTAGGAGATCTGAAGGAGGAGTCTGAGCTCCTCACTGAGTGGCTCACCTTGGACCCAAAAGGGAGGAGGAAAATCTGATCTGGCCATTGGATAAGGTAAGACCCCGAGGGCCACTGCAGGTTGTCTGTCTGTCAGTACTGCTCAGCTCAAGCAGAAGGAGAGCTTGACCACTTTTTATTAGTCAAGACCACCCTTCAGGGAAGGAGGCTGGACATTTGTGTAAGGATTGATTCCTTGTCATTGCCTGTCCAATGTTAAGTAAATCTGCCTCCATATCCTGCATGCCATTTCGGTGGTTCTGTTTGCCATTACACAATAAATCACATTTCCCCTTATATGAGAAACACAAATTATAAATAAAGAGCAAAATAAAAGATAAATAATAGAAAATATGAAGATAGATCATTTTCAAATCAGGGGGCAATCAGGAGATGGAGGGAGGGAGAGTAATAAAGTAAATAAAGATGTGTTATGTACAGGTACCAACTTCACACAGGAATATAAACATTATATATTACAAACTGATTAATAAAAATAATTTTTAAAAAGATTTGGATCTCACAGAGTTTACATGACCATCACTTAGGGTCCCCACAACAGACCCCACTAACCTTACCCACCTTGGCTGAGGGCAAGAGCAGCCCTTAGATTTCAGTTTGCTCGGATGTAACTGTCAATTGGACAATGTCCACTCATCAGAGGTGTGCATAAGTGAGGTGCTTGTTCATGTGCAGGTGCCTGCTAACAAGCTGTTCTACAGACATCTTCCAGCCCCTTCAGACCCTGAATGGCCTCCTGGAATCACACCTCAGCTGGCTGCATAACTTCTCTTCCCTCTTTGGTGAAGTCTTCCCTC
This sequence comes from Tympanoctomys barrerae, assembly GCA_002564285.1. Lineage (NCBI taxonomy): Eukaryota > Metazoa > Chordata > Mammalia > Rodentia > Octodontidae > Tympanoctomys > Tympanoctomys barrerae. Next base: position 8,204 of record NDGN011556812.1, on the reverse strand, counting down.
TCTTCATTCCCTTCCTTCCTGGAGCAGGCTTTCTAGCATGTTCCTACGCTTGGCACTGGCAAGAAGTGGGGGATGCATGAACATCCTGCCCAGATAGAAGAGATGAGACGAGGGTCTCCTTCCCTACGCCATCTGGACTTCCGCTTGCTGTGATTTCCTGAAGGCCTCAGCAGTCCACCCAGGAAGAACTCTGGGCACAGGAGGCAGGGCTTCACCTGGCTTAGGCTGAGTGTCCCCCGGGGTTAGGAATCACCTTTCCCTGTGGCCATTCTCTTGCAGCTGGGGAAGCTGCAGCCTACAACTCCTGTATCCTACCACTCCCCACCATCTCTAGTCTCCAGCTCTTCCTGTGTCTGGTGAACTGTGGGTGGCAGTGAAGGTGTCAAGTCTCTTCTTCCTAACAGCCATGAAATCAAAATCGAATTTTGCAGCTTCCTTAATTTAGGGAGAACCCAGTCAGCACTGCTACAACCTGCCTTCTACAGGTGTTGGAGCACGGGAGCTCCCAGCTTCCTCTTGGGAAGGGTATCCTCTAAGGACCCCCAAGCCCTGGAGGCTCCCCAACTCAGGATTTGTGAACTCAGCACTGATCCTTCCTCACTGTACTCTTGGCACCACCTGGTAACCGTAACCTGTCAGAGCACATAAAGAGCCACATAGTACCCACACATGCCAGAGGCCAGTGCACATAAACTGGAGCACTGGCTTCAAGGAAGGAGTGTGCCTGCATCATGTGTTGTTTTGGCTTTGTTTCTAGCTCTAGCAACAGGTTTTGCACTGAATGGGACTTTAGCAAGTTCTTTTCTAATACAGCTGACTTCCTTCTGTTATTTGTGTAAAACCTATTTTTAAAGAATTTGATGTAATCTCTCTCTCTCTCTCTCTCATTTTTATACCTTTCATTGTGTCTTTGAAGCAACCATTATAATACCAGGTAAATTTTGAACTTTCTAAGCATAAAAGTAATTGTGTCATGTGTCATTACAGTTTAAGTACTGTTTGCTGTAAGTTCCAGGGTATGTAAGTGCCCTGGTTTGACTCAAGTACTAAGGCACAAGAGCTGTTAAAACTCTACTACAATAACAGTATTGTAACCTTTCACACGCATGGTTCTTACTGTGCAGCAGGCTCTGGGGTAAATGCCATAGGGATGCTAACCTCGTGACCCATGACATCACATCTTATCTGGCTCACAGCCCTTTAGCACAACTAGCTTTCCATTTTACACATGAGAAAATTGCGGTGAAAGGTTTGCAGTAAGTTAGGGAACAGGGCGTGGCTCTAGGATGTGGACTCCTAAGCACTGCATTCTATTGTCTTTCTGGCTTTATGCTTTTGGAAAACACAGAAACAATATCACAGCTGGACTTCTGTCAGCTCTATTCATAGAATAATACTAGCATTTTTTACATGATCACTGGGTTAAAGCTTGAAAAGCACCATGTCCTTCAACCTCAGCATCTCCCCCTTCCAAGACACCCTATAGAGTCATGTGTGGACTCTGCACTCACATATTCCAGATGTGGAAACTCAAACTCAGAGCTGTTAAATTCCTTGGAAAAGGTCACAACATGGCAAATGGCAAAGCCAGGCCACAAACCCAGGTCGACTTGACACCAAACCATGACACTTAGGTGGCTGTTGGGAGTGAACTGAGTAAGACCCAATCACAGCTCAAATCTCCACCCCCTTGCCGCAATCACAGATGTTAGTACTAAAAGGCAGAGGCTGCCAACTGATGAGTTCTAGACGTTCAGCCTCTCTGTGAAGTACCAAAGATCTGGTTGCACAGGAGGGTCTCAAGCCAAGCACAGATGTATCTCGAGGGGACAGAGCAGTGGCAGTCCCTGTGAGCAGGCAGACAAGGTACTCAGACTCCACAGCTGTGCCAGCCCTGCTCACCTCAGCTACTCAGGTTGCCCCAAATCACAGGATGGTTTCATCTGAGAATTGTAAACTGGTGGTGGATATGAAATAAATCCTTATCAACTGAGCATGATTTTCCTGGAGTGCAAAGCAAGACATCTAGAGCCAGGGAAATGCCATTTCAATGTTTTCTTTACATTAAGCTAATTTTATTCTACACTCTTACATCATGGGTTTAAAATTTGACTCTTGATGACAAATGACTGACACCATCTCTGTTCACTGGGAAGAATGCTTCTTCCAACATGGGGCTAACGTCAACCTCCTGCTGCCACTCCTGGCCTCCTCAGGCTCATTTTTCTCTCTCTGTAGATTACCACCATATCTCTTCCAGGTCCTCTCTTCCTTCCCTGGGAACCTAGAGGATCCCTGGGGGAAAAGGGCTATGTGCAGGGTCATTGTGATTCTCATGTGAGTGTGGGAGATGCTCTTATGAAGAAAGAAATGTGACATCCACAGAGCTCCAGATAAGAACTGGGGTAGAGTCAAGCCCAATGATGGAGGAGGAAGGGATACCTAGTCTGCACAACAGAGATAGAAATGAATGCGATAAGCTGGGCAGGCAGGGGATTTGTGCATGAGTGCTGGCTAGCTGAGCACCATGTGGTTGTCAGAAGCATATTTGAAAGGGAAAAGAGAAAAATACAATTTCTCATCCTGACACATTTTGGAGACCCTCCAATAGGGAGACAGTGTCATCACTGAGATATTTCATTTCTTTTCTCAAAACCATGCAAATTAACAAAATATTGTAACCTTTTATTCCTCTGGGTTATAAATTTGTGTATTTCTTCTGTTCTGGGATTTTTAAATACTCTAGTGTAGCTAAAAGGGAGAAAAAATGTCAGACTGGCTTGAACTCACCTGCCCCCACCCAATGAGTTGATTTGTTCTAACAAACATCCAGGGGATTCTGGCTCCAGGTGTTGCTCCATCCAGAGCCTCACACGGCATCATCAGACATGAGTGTCTATATCCTGACTCTTTGTTTCCTTATGTTCATTTTGTTTTCTGCAGTTCTCTCCTTCCTTGCAAGCAAGATAGCCTTTGGTGGCTCTCATACACATTCTGCTTGCTTAGCAATCCCACCAGAAGTGATCTCTTCCCTAAGAGTTCATACAAATGCCTCACAATTGTCTCTGTTTGGCCTGGCATTGGTCAAGGCCCACTTCAGAATTAATTACTGTGGCTAGAGGGATATGGTGTTCTCATTGGCTGAACCTAAGTCAGCAGTGGAGCCAAGCTGGGAGCACCAACTCTATCAAGACCCTAAAGTCAGCGTCGGAAAGATGTGATTCTCCAAATGAAACAGAGGAACTATGTATGAAGAAGGGTGGTGGGCAGGCCAAGCCACTGAAGGCCATGAACATTTTCTACTCAGAGTTTAGAGGGGGAAAGGAGGAGCCTTCATTAATCCATTTTTATTTCTGTCCATTTTTCAGTCTTAAGTTCCTTGGCTTCTGGGTCCAACCCACAAATAAACCAGAAAAGTAAAAATTATTATTTTCATTGGATCACTATCCCAATAAAACAGAAGCCAATGTATCAGAAAAATAACTTTTTCATAAAATTTCTTGGCCAGTCTGAGAGACTCAATAGTTATCTTCAGGTCATATTAAGCATCAAAATGTAATTCATTCCAACTCACACATATTAATTCTGAGGCTCCTTCATTATTGGTATAGAGCCAACTCTTAATTATTAGAGGGCGTAGAATCTGAGGAACTATGGATCAATCTTAAAGTCTTGTTTTTGCCAACAGATTCAGCCAACTATAGTAAGCAACAACCCTAATTTGACTTCCACATCTGCTGCAATTGCTCCCACACATACCTACACAGGGCTTTGGGTCAGATCCACCCACCTCCATACATTTCAGAGTCTGATTAATTCACATTAACTTATCCTGAGTGCAGAAGCAGAACATTTTATCACTTCAGCGAAAAGACTCAATTAACGGAGAACTAAAAAAGCCAGTGGCAGGAGCTACATCCACATATGCCATTTTAATTTGAATTCCCTCCTACCCAGACCCTCATCTCAAGTTAACCATACCCCTAACCATCTTTCCTCCAAAACATAAAATACCTTTCTACCCATTTCCCTCTAATCATTCTGAAGTTTCTTGTTTTTCCATTTTTATTTTTTATTAGCACACGTTTGCAGTATGTGCCTGCATATTGTTGCTCATGGCAGGTTGGTGTATGTGCATAATATATTGTAATCCTTTTCTCTTCCTTTTCTGTCCACTCCCTTCTCCTCCCTTTGTCTTTTGATTCTCTTCCCATTTGCAAAACATCTATCTCTGTAATTCCTATTATCTATCATTTATTTTGCTCTTTATTTATGCTTTGGGTTTCTCATATAACAGAAAACATGTGGCATCTAAATTTGTGCGTCTGATTTATTTCACTTCATGTGGCCTTAAGATGATCCATTTGCCTATAAATGACTCAGGTTTGTTCTTTAGGACAAAGTAGCACTCTGCACTTACCTAAGCATAAACAGCCAGAAAGAGATTAAAGGCAAGAAGTAGGAGAGGTAGAGATAGAATGTTGAAGACAAGATGAGGTAGAGCAACTAGTAGAGAAAAGCAAATCAAGGAGTATTCAAAGAAGTCACCAGAGAACAGGCAAGAGGTCTTTAAATGGAATCCAACTGAAAGGGCTGATTGGTAGTTTCCTGATTTCATCTCTTCCCGGAATCTCCTCACCCCATCACCTCCAACTGCTAAATACGCCTCACTTCACTCCCTAGAAGGTGGTTCCATATGGTCATTTAGAAATCTTCATATGGACCACACACTGTACCCAGTTTGATTCTTAATTGTCCAGTCTTGACAGTGGCTTGTGCTCCTGCTACTACAAACAGCTAACAGCTCACACTTATTCAGACCTCCTCTATGGCAGATCATGCATGTACATCAGGCATGAATCATTTGATTCATTCCTTACAATGCTAAGAACAAGACATTTTTTGCATTTTCTAATGAGGATATTTGGCCTAAAATGAAAACCACTTGCCTGAGGTTAGCCCACCAGTAAGGACCAGAGCAACGGCACAACATACAGACTGGAGGAAAGGAAGAAGAAACCTGGGAAATCCATACTTTTGTCTAGTAATTGTCTCAAGACCTGACTGTTCATACAGCAAGTAAAGCTTTTTAGGTGACTATCCACAAAGCAAATACTTAATAAGAAAGAATAAGACACATTCTCTAACAAGAAGCTTGTTAAAACTCTTGGGATAATTAACAATGCAGAAATCATTTTTCAGTACAATACATGGTGGTAACATTAAGCTCCAAATAATATTTGGCTATTTTTCTAAGAGCACAAGTCTCTATTGACTGAGAAAGAACAGAGAGCATATGGCAAGGAATGACTTGGTTGTTTTTGGCCTAACTTCAGAATTCCAAGAATAAATAACCAGCTGAGTATGGTGGTGCATGCCTGTGAATCCAGTACTCGAGAGGCTCAGGTAGGAAGATCACCAGGAGTTCAAGGCTAGCTTAACTACATAGTGAATCCTGTCTCTAAATAAATAAATAAATAGATAGATAGATAGATAGATAGATAGATAGATAGATAGATAGATAGATAAATAATAAGAAAAACCCCAAGAATACAACACCAAAGTTCCCATTATGATTACAGACCAACTACTATTATATGGTAGAATTCCCAAAGGGCACACAGTCAGGACACCTGAGTTGGGATTTTGGACAAATCACTTAACCACCATCACAATCCATCTGTTTATGGAACTGAGTGGTTTTAGTCAGCTTTCTATTACTGTGACGACTGATACCTGAGAGAATCAACTTATGAAAAAGAAATGTTTATTTTGGTGGCAGTTTTAGAGGTTTCAGTCTATAACCAAAAAGCCACATTGCTCTGAGCCTGTGATGACTGATGACAGGAGCACAGCATGGAACAAGAATTTACTATGCTGTCTCTTTTACTACATGAGAGCAAAAGAAGGGACTAGGTCCCAAAATCCCCTTCTGGGCTATATGCTCAGTGACCTAAAACCTCTCTTCAGGCTGCACTCTTAACATGTCCACCAGAAACCATTAGTCCATGCTGGGACCAAACTTTCAGCCCATAGGTTTTGGAGAACATTTATCTAAACTATGGCACCATCAAAGTTACATGTGTGGCAAAGAGAGAAATGTATTCAGCACCTAGCACATGCTTAAAAGGGAAGACTAACTGAAATTTCAAATATACCTATTATCTGATCAGCAATCCCACTTCTAGGAAATAACTACTTAAGCAAAAGCACAAGTAAATGAAGATACACATACAAGTATGTTCATTAATAACTGGAAAGCTAAGAAGAAAATAAGAGAAACTGCTCACTAAATTGTGTTCCATCCCTGTATAGTGCCTGCAAAAGTAGGTCCAAGTAGTGGGGTAATGAAGCTGGATTTTGTGAGTGACAGAGTCAAATTACCTCAGCTGGACTGATAACTGCACTACTATTAAGTGATCCCAGACACATTTCTTCAGCTCTTAAGGCCCCAGTCTCCTACCTCTGCAAAATGGGAATAGCGGTGGTCACCAGGGTCAAAGTGAAGACCAAAGTGACTTAATACAGGAACAGTGCTTTAAAAATGGCACTTTGTTCAATGCCAACTACATAAGTGTTTTTCATTTTTACTTTATTGAGGCATAGTTTATGTATTCACCAACCCTCAAATAAATATTGGCCAATTGAGCACAATAAAGAATCTATCACCCTTGCCCTCATATCCTTCCATCTCAGAAGCTGTGAGCCACTCGTGGTTTGTTTGTTTTTTTTTTTAGCTTTTCTAAAACATCACAGAAATGGAAACAGAGACTTTAGTATTGGGGTTATTCCACTTCATCTGGAACTCTTGAGTGTCATCAGTGTCACTGTGCACATCTCTGTTTGTTGCTTTATGCTGCTGAGTCGTGTGCCATAGCATAGGTAAACCACAAATTCATTTTTGCATCCACCAATGGGTAGACATTTATAGTGTTTCCTCAGAGAAGAGAGGAGCAATAGCGAATAAGACTACTACAAATTCCATATAGTGTCGTGTGGATACATTTTCACTTTCCTGGAATAGACAGGTAGAAGTGAGGTTGGGGCAGTGATGTGGTAAGCGTAACTCTAGCTTTAGAGTTGATTTTTCTCATAATGGTGGTACAATTTTAACATATGGATGTGTCTTGTAACCATTTTTTTGTAACCATTTTTTAAAAAGGAAAAACTCCAGATGCTGACATGCAAATCCAAGGGGAAAAAATTGCAAATTGCATCACATTTTAAGAAAGCAGATATAAATGTAACTGCACTGTTCAGAAAAGAAATAAAAGGAAGGAATACATACCGTTTTGCTTCAACATTGGCTTCTGGAACAGGCCATGGGAGAGAATAAAGGAAACACTCTCCTCATAATTGTCTCAGTGACAGAATTATGGACAATTTTTCTTTCTCATTTCTACATATTTTGCAAATAAATGAAACAATTAATTTGGCTTTAATCTGATACTCCATTAAAAAGAGATTTCCTCCTTTCCTAAAGATCCCTGTGAAGCAGATGCTGAGGCTTCTGGTCCCTGAAAGATCTAGAGACACAAAAGAAGGGCTGCAGAGGGCTTTTTAGCATCTCACAAAGCCTTGGAGGAATGAAGCACCCACCCACCAAGGCTGCTTGAAACTAACTGCTAGCACAACATATGACTCCACTCACAGCTAGAATCATATCAATTCCATGCACTAACACCTGAGTGCCTCAGGCTTGTAAGACATTCACAGAGGTGGTCTTATTTTTACAAATTATAATTTATTATTTTTAAGTGAGGAAGTAAATTTTGGTTTACTAAGTGCTATTCGGCATACAAAATTTTCCAAACACACACACACAGAATTCAGTGGATTCAACAACTAAGAAACAGAAAGGCTACAAACCATCATTGATGGTGGCTCTACCATCTTTGAGATTTCCAAAAGCACTAGGATATTTCCTTTTCAAAAACACACAAAAGGCTCTCAGGTCAAGATGGTGGGCCTCCCGGCTGTTGCAGCATCAAGCCGGTGGCTGGAAGGTATTCAGAAGTGGTATTACAATGCTGCAGGGTTCAATAAACTGGGCTTAATGTGAGATGATACAATATATGAAGATGAAGATGTAAAAGAAGCCATAAGAAGGCTTCCAGAAAAACCTTTATAATGACAGGAGTTTTCGCATTAAGAGAGCCCTGGACCTGAGCATGAAGCATCAGATCTTGCCTAAAGAGCAGTGG
>NDGN011556811.1:0-27458 GCA_002564285.1 Tympanoctomys barrerae | reverse complement strand
TCTTGCTCTTTAAGAAAAAGTTCAGGGTTTGTATGTGTATTGTAGAGAAGATAATTTTCTTAGCAAGGTAGGATGCAACTTACATGATTCATGGAAGGCTCTCTCCTACCTCTCTCTCCATCTCCTTTTCTATGTAGGTGCGCACACGTATGTGTGTGCAATTGCTCCCAGAAGAAAAGCAGAGCATCCCTGCCAGCTTCCTTTCTCTACCATATCACATCAAATAAGAAAAAGGTGAAGTTCCAGCTTGCCACGGCTTTCTGAATGTGACAATTACATATGGAATGGTATTTCCTCTCTTATGAGGCAAGTGGATATGTGCCATTGGAAAGGGACATACAAGCAGTCACGGAGCAAAGCCCAAGCAATAGAGCCAAAAGGAGTACAGGTGACCCAGCTGAACTCAAGGGCACATCCACATGTGTCTATGTGTGACTTGTAGGTCAAATAATAAAGGGCTGGAACCAGCTCTGCAGAATTGTGCTGCATTGAGAGGTCATGAGCAAGTGGAGTGAAAAACACACTGTGGCCCAGGGATGCTTCAACAAGCACAGCGCAGTGGCCTCCCAGTGAACTGGAGCTGCTGGAGAGTCGTGAGGGAGAGGAAGCACATCCTGCGTACCTCTCAGTAGGGCCCACAGCAGGGTGGGGCTTCTCAGCAGGAACTTCTTGGTCACAGCCTTCTATGCCCACACAATAGAGAACTCTACTTTCTAGGGCAAAAGAAGGAATAGAAAAATATATAAAAAATAACGTGGGGAAAGGTCAAGAGAAAGAGAGAAGCACAGAGGGAAGAGATAAGAATGAGAAGAGAACTTGCACAGATGACGAGGGAAGCTCAAATGCCTCACTGTCTGCCTCTCCTCCTACAGTAGGCCTCTCCTCAAAGCCTCATAAAGGGTGCTTCACCAATGGAATCTCCCCGGGGAATATGTGTTCTGCTTCACCTTCTACCCCTGGTCATCTTTCCAGCCATTATGATTTTACAGTGACAATGATTTTGGAAAGCTATAGCTACTTAATCTCTTCATCATCTTACTTGTTCAGAGGCCCACTTCTCCATCTGAAGCTAAACCCCTATCCCTTGATCCATTTGTTACATGTAATCTTCATTTTTCTTTTGTTCTTTTTGTGTTGTTGTGGGTCCTGGAAACTTAACCCTATGCTTTCAAACTTATTTTGGTCCAACTTACTTTCTTTAAAATTAAGTTTTATGCTGGGCATTGTGGTACATGCCTGTAATGCCAGGACTCTAGAGGCTGAGGCAGGTGGGTCATTGCTAGTTAAAGAGCAGCCTGGGCTACAAAGAGAGCTCAAGACCAGCCTAAACTGCATAGCAAGATCCTGTCTCTAAAAAGAAAAAAAATAACAAATGAATTTTACTTGAAACCTATGTTTACTTCCTTTCTGGTCATATTTAAACATACCTTGACCTTCATGCCATTAAAAACAAAACAGACCAAAAAAAAAAAAAACCCAAAAAACAAAAAACCAAAACCCACAACTCTTTATTTCCTGACCCCATGAAATATTTATAGAAGAAAATCATATTTTAAAGAAGAGTACTACACTTGCTTTTTCTCATTTTGATCTTTAATCCATTGTCTTCACAGCCTGCTCAGAACATTTCATGAAATAATCCTTCTCAAGAACACCAATAATATGCTGTTCGCCTGTGTTCTGATCATTTTCTTCTCTAACTTTGACAACTGTTCTGCCTTAGAAGTCTGCTGTGCCCCTGATTTCCATAAACTCATACCACTGTGTCTCTTGACATTCCTTTGGCTGTTTTTCTCACTTCCCTTTGACTGTCCCCTTTTTCACATAGCCTACAGATACTGAGAATTGCTAAGAAGCCCAAAACTTTCTCTGGGTAACTCACCATACTATAGATCTTAGCCTGAAAATCACTGCCACAGAAGAATTCCAAACACCTCTACAAGTTGGTTTGGATCCCCTGTAATCTTAACTTTCCAAGGTACCTAAAGCATATTTCCTATTTGTATTTATTCAAAAGCTTGCCATTATCAATTTACAGGGACACATCTATGATACTTAATTCCTTGGTAAACAAGTTTGAATTAACATTGTTCTTGCAAATCTAGTCTTCACAATATGCCTGGGAAAAATTATTCTCATTAGAAATATTGCATGAATGAATAGTCTTGCTTGTTTTGATTGTAAATGAAACCAGTTTTCTGAAAAATTTCATGATATATGGTACAATATTAAATTCTTGAACACCAACATAGTAGTGAGTTCAATTGGGCCAATGAGCTTTAAAGTAGAGGAAGGGTATTTTTAAAATGACTAAATAAATAAATAAATAAATAAATAAATAGGCCCAGCCAAATAGCTCTGTGGACTAAAGCACTTGCTTAGGCAAAGCGTAGTGGCAGGGATTCAATCCCTGGCTCGTGGAGCATGTGAAAGGGCAACTGAGCCTGGGTGTGGTGGCATGCTCTTGTAATCCCAGAGCTTGGGAGGTTGAAAACAGGAAGATCACTGTTAGTCCAATCTGTGTGGTGAGGCCCTTTAGACCTTGTATTAAATATGTAGAAAAAAATGACCAATATTTCATCATATGATTGGGATCACTTTGCAATTTTTAATAAGCCACTCACATATGGATGTGTCATCATTTTTCTCTCAAATTAAATACTGAAATATTTAAACTATTGGATCCAATTGCTCTTAAAAGTTTAGGGAACAGGCTAATAAACAAAAATATTAATTTTATATAGTCATTTTTAGAGTGTTACAGTAATTACATATTTCTGGCAATAAAGAAAAAGTATATGTATGGATGTGTAGATTCTAATGTATAAGTAATTATATACAAATTTGTTGATATTTAAATTGTAGAAATTAATATATGCACATTAAAATATGGCACATTTAATGTTCTGGTGTAGAATAGAGAAAAGAACAATTTTGTAAATATTTTTCCATATAAAGTTAAATATCATTAGCCTTATTGAAATATTGCTAAAAAATTGTGATAAACAATTTTTAATTCAGTTTTCACTAAAATTTCACTTAAAATATTATGCTTTTCATTTTGAGAATCCAGCCTCACTGAGATCTGAATTTACTGATAAAATTTTGGCACTTTTTTTTTTAACAATTTAACTGTAAAAAAGAACTAAATGTCTAAAAATATTTTCTTTATATCAACAACAAAGGTTATCATAAACTTTGTGATTGGTGTGAAATATGGTTAGTGTGATAGCAATCTTCCAAACATACATCTTAGATAATGAAATTGTTTTCATCTATAAAAGAGAATGTTGATTTATCCACTCATGAATACTTACATGTTTTCTTGAAAGGAACCAAAATTCATAGAAACACAGAATCTTTAAGCTGCAAAGGGACTCGGTTATGGTAGAGTTCAAATACCTCATTTTACACTTGAGAAAACTGAAAACTGATTTCCCATTTTCAACAAAGGGGACTGACAAAGTTCTTTTTTAAGTCTTTTTGCCACAGGTAATTCTATTCCCTTCCTCTACAAACCACACACAGACTTTTCATATGTTCTAAAATCCCGTTTTGTGTTCATCCCCAGGCAAACCCAAAGCCTCTCTTGCCCCAGGTAAATATAGTTCATGAGTGTGTCCTTGCTCTTCCTCAGTATAACCTCCAATACAAATAAGGTTAGAATATTTCTTCTTCCCCTTCACAATCCTTTTTTCAAGATTCACCTGAAGAGTCATTTCTTCCAGGCAGATCTCCTTGATCTGAAGACTGAGAGAAGTTATGTTTTCACTACACTTATCATAATGTTCTGTTTTTGCATCTATCAGAATCTGTATATGATTCCATTGTGATTATGTCCTGAACTTACTGCTACCCATTGTCCTGGGTCTAGCACAGTGCAGGTGCATCTCAAAGAATATTTGCTGCATACACAAAGAAACTTATGAACAGAATCCTAATGCTATTACATTCTCAAGCAAATGCTTAACCAGAAATAGGTACATCTCATGGGAGATCCTCTGGACAGACATCATAAAAGCAGGCTTTGACTGATGACCACATATTCTTCCTCAGATGCTGAACTGACCTCACTGCAAAACAAAACTACTGCCCGAAGTTGTACAATGAGAACTGGCTGCTTGACTGACTCTCTTGAATGTCTTTTATGGTTGAAGTTCAGCTTGGGAAACTCTTAAGCCTTGGCTTTGCCTGGGTCTTTGAAAAGCACTTCTTGTTCCATGCCAGTGGTCAAAGCCAAACCTCGGTTAAATTCTTTGAAAAACCTTACATGACTCAGTGGACAAAATGATGTACTATATGAATAATAAAGTTTTCAAGGGCTTCAATCCATGTTATTTACTAGACAACCATAATTTGTAATGTTTACTTAAACACTGGCTATTAAAGAAACGTTTTGAAACACTTAGCATCTTGTATCTAAGAAATTTGTAACTCAAAATTGGACTGTGAATGCACTGCATGAAAAGACTTTCAGTGGGCTGCTACCCCATCTACCTCAAGGACCAGCAAAAGCACATCTGCAGCTGTTATAGTACTGTCACATCTGGACTTTGCTCTAACAAAAGCAGCCACATCATTGTTGTTGGAGTTAGGCAATCTGTACCAGACAGGAGTGTTTAGTAAATTATGAGTCCTTAAGGGTTGGCGAGACAGCTCAGTGCAGTAAGCACCTGCTTAGGCAATTGCAGGACCTGGGTTCTATCACTGGTGCAACATGCCATACCGGCCCCACTCCTACTGAGCCGGGCACTGAGACCAGGTGCAGTGGCGCATGATTGTAATCCCAGTGATAGGGAGGCTGAAAACAGGAGGATCACTATGACTCTGAGCTACATAGTGAGACTCCGTACCACATACATTTAAAAAATGAGTCCTCATTACAACTTCAAGAGAAAACATGACACATCTTATTTCTAAGCAAGGAAGTCCCTTCTGGAATACTTTACTTAACCTCTAGAGTATTATATATATTTTTTTCAGCATCTGATACACTTTACTGGTTGCTTTAGCATTTAAAATGAATTAAGTTCTATTAAACCCCATTTTTAGGTAGTTTCATCAGTACAGCCTAAGGGGATATAAAGCAAGGAGATTTGTCTGGCAGAAATCCAGATACTAATGGTGCTAAAATGCCTTCTTATTGCATTTAAGTCAGTAGTTAGGTCAAGTAGACAAACATATTTTAGAGTATGTTTAAATAAGCACTCCATTTAGTGCTGCTTTTCAACTCACACATTTACTTCTCCTTATTCTCTTTTCTGTCTAATAGAAGGTGATATAGTTATGGACACATTGGACATTGTGCCTGGACAAATTGAATTTTTGAGCTAAACTCTGGAGACCTAAAGCTCATGGCAATAAAACGATCGTGAGGAAGAAGTCAGGGGCATCCACAAAACATTGTGAGGACAGAAGGGATGAGAAGGGAGTAAGTCCTTATCATGCAGAATCATAAACATCAAGGTAACATATGTCCCTGGAGATCTGACTGCATTTCACTTGCTAAAGTGGGAAAATTGGCCACCAATTGTACACACAAATTTATGTTTTGTTTAGTCTGAGAAGAAAATAAATCTAAGTATTTATTTATGACTAATATGGTTTTGACAGACAGTAATATAACTAAAGCAATTAACAAGGATAGTGGCATTTTAATTATAATCATCTAACCATAAAATAAATTGGAATATATATTTGCGTAGAGTGCAGAAATACTGAAAACATTAGCAAGAAATTAAAAGCATAAGGAAATATTTCAAAAGCTGGGCCATTCTAAGTTATGTTGTACACAAGGTGGCTACTCAATGGAATAAAAACAAAATTTTTAAACAAATCATGTTCAGAGAAATGTTCAGAAACATGTAGTGGGATATATAGTGAGAAAAAATGGACATGAGAATTTGGTGTGATTTTTTGAAAAATGCTGATGAGTCACATGAGGCAGAAGTCCATTTCAAATGTTTCTTTTACTTGTTCCTATGCCTCCAGTACTACAGAGAACTGAGAATGGGGACTAAATAAATGATTGATCACTAGCGATGGTGGGTGATTTGATGGATAGGTAGAATGGTGGTTGGATTGGTAATTGATGGATAGGTAGAATGGTAGTTGGATGGAACAACACAGGCTGGGAAGGAGCCAGCCAAAGCAGTAGTCAGTATAAAATCCAGGACAATTTTTTTTTTTTTTGTATTTTATGGAAGGATCTACAAGGTGTTCAGGGTCTCACTACTAGATCGGACTTGTAGCGATGACCTGTTTGCAGCCTCTCAAGAACTGGGTTTAAAGGCCCACGCCACCACACCCTGACTCAATTAAGGTCTCAGTGCTCCCCAGGGGCAGGACCGGCATGCCAGGCCTGGGATCAAACCCCTAGCCCTGTGCCTGCTTGCAGGTGCTTTAATCCACTGAGCTATTTGTCCAGCCCAAATTATGCAATTTGAAAGGCAACAAAATTAGTACTTTAAAATAAGTTTCCAGCAACACATTCTGTCTCTCAGAGATTGTAAAGTTAACATTCCACACAGAAAAAAAAAAATCTACTGATATGGTCCATTGATAGTTCTTTGTGCACAGCTATCCGATGACTTTTTTCATAATTTTATTGATAAACAAATAGCAATTAGACAGTTTCAAATCAAATTACTAGGACAGTTTTGAAGACCTACGAATGATCTATCCTTCTAACAGGAAATTGGAGGTCAAAGTATGATGCAGTTCTGAAGGCAATTAATTTCAAGACCTACATATGGATGAAATTCGTATACTGGATCACACAGGTGCTTACGAATATATGCACAGAATATCTGAAATGGAAAATATTGATGTACCTTGTTCATACCAAACTTTTTTTTAAAGAGGGCACGAAGTAATATTAAAACAAAAATTTCCAAATGATACAGAATTTCACTAAACAAAATAATCTGAATTTCTCACTATTTGTTTGTACTGCATAATGTTGTCTTCAAATTTAGTTGTTCATCTTATCAGAAATATGAGAGCAAAATTGAAAGAAGAAAGAAAAAAACAAAATATATATATATATATATATATATATATGAAGAAGAGAGTAAAAGGACAAATAATTCAAAAAAAGGAGACAAAACCGATTGAACATTAGCTTCTCTTTTCCATAGAGAAGAAGAAAGCAACAGTATAGTTGTCCCAACCATCCTGCTTACATACATAGATATATCTCTCATTTTAACCATAAAGTAAATGTTTTCTCTCTTTTAAATGTAAAGTAAATGTTCTCTCTCTTTTAAATGTATTTTGTCTCCTCTGCCACTCTGATATTTATTTACATTTGTTGGTTTAATTTCTCTTTCAGATTTTCTTTATGCTCTACCCTCTCTCCTCCTATATTTGCCTCTCACTTCTTCATCAACATGAAACATTCCTTTTGCTTATTTTCAGATGTTTGTACTTTCTGATGGTGTAGTAGCTGGCAACCATGGTTAAGTTTTTCCTGTCCTATCTGTCTTTCAATGCTCACACACTCTTTTCAGTGTTTGCAGCATCTTGCCTAAAGTTTAGGAGAACAGTAGATAATATATACTTGTTCACTTGATCATAGGATAAACATTCAATGTTTTGTCCCTCAAATGTTTTTTATTGAACATAAAACTCTTAGCATTTACTGAATAGAAGTAAAATTAACAAATCTGTACAATGGATTCTTGGCAGCTTACTAAGTCAGCACATGCATGGACCTCTGAGCTATGTCCATCCACTGCGAAATTTCATGGTCTGCTGGGAACTATAATGCTCACTGAAGAGAATCATTTCATGTATACTAAGATATCTGTCTTGTGAAATTAAGCCAGTTATTCAAACTTGTACAGAAACAACTTGAGAAATATTAAAAGCTTATAGAAAGGGTAGTTCCAGTTTCTAGATCTATTTCAGAAATCTGGTCAACAGACTGACCTACACAGTCACACAACATCTGACGTATATTTAAACTATTTTTAGTGATGGGTACTGAGCAGTTTAATTCTTTTGGAGGACTAAAAACTTCAGTGTGTAGAGAATTCATTTCTTCCCCATTATTATAATATTCAATTGGACTAAATTATCCTGTAGCCGCATTTGATCGTGCAGCTACTGAAGCTGGATTCATTTACCTTAAGGTTAGTAAAGTCATAGCTTAAATTGCTCAAGAGTTTGCAGCATCAAAGTTACTTCCCTTTTCTTTATTAATTTCTTTACTAGTAAAAAGTTGAAAACTGGCACAGAATGTAGAAAGTCAGTATGAAAGAAACACTTCTGGTCATCACCTGTACTTTGGAAAGGTCAACAAGGGAAGGATGTGAAACTTTCTAAAAAGTCATATCTTCAATACTTTTCTTGTTTTAAGTCAATTAATCCTGCAAGAAAAACCGAAATCATTTTACTGAGTAGAGAATGAGGGACCACACTTGTGTATATATCTTGGGAAACCATTATCACAGATATTTTCATTCTGATTCAAAGTTAATTAAGGTGAGTTCATTAAAGGACAAGGTAAAAGTTATTCTTGTCTCCATAAGGCTTTAACCAACATACACTTGTTTATTTTCAAGAGATAGGAGAATTGTGAATCTGTGTTAAAGGACACAATTCAGACACAATGAGGATCCTACTGATGAAGCGGGTAGATATCACTAAGTCAGTTTAGGGGAATTTAGAGAGCACAGGATGAGGCTATGGTAAGGATGTCATCTGTAGATCAAATCTCATACTTGGTAGGGAATAGAAGCCCTGAGGTTGAGAAAGCCATGAAAGTATCAGAGAAGATACAATAGCAAGAAGAGAGGCACGTTAGTTCAGGGGGGCTGGAAAGGTGGCTTCCTTCATCTGGTGATGAAGTAAATAACTATGTGAGTTAAGTAATTGGTTTTAAAGTAAGAATGAGATGATGGATATAAATAATCAGAAAGCCAAAAGTAAGATGTGTGTGTGTCTGTGTGTGTGCGCATGTGTACATGTGAACAATCTGACAAAAAGTGGTAGTCAAGAATAGAGTATTGAAAAGTATACTGCAGGACATAAACTTGACTAAAATCCGAGATTCTTGCACTCTGTTCAAGCAATCATGAGATATTGTTTGTTGTTCGGCACTTTAAAACATTTAAAAATAAGCAACACAAGCTAATAGCTCCAGTCATAAACCATACACTTCAACTGTTCAGTACAAGCTTGCATTTAAAACAGCCACTTTCATAAAGAAATAAGCTTTAGTCTAGAGAGAAGTTGATAAGGAATTGTGGACCACGATGTGCATAACCATTAAGACACTGAAAAGATTTTGCGCCCGAGAGGCAGGCCAGAAGCCTTCACGTGGATAATCCAGGACTTTTATTTCCTGCACAGAGCATGGAGGATAGTAATTTTGAAGGCACCATCAGAAAGACCCCTGACTGAGCCAAACCACATTTGTCTATTTTTGGACAATAAAGGGTTGAACTCCCTTTCCCTGGATTTAAAAGTTGGGTTTCAAAGAGTGCAGCTATTTCAAACCTGCAGCTGGCAGACCCTGGAATTGACACAGTATAATAACACTGTGCTTCGGAACTGGGAGTTCCGAGGAATGGCAATGGTGCCATCAGACTCTTCAATGAGAAGTTTAAAGATGATTTTAGCAATGCTAAGCTCAACTGCTCAGTGAAAAAGGTGGTCCCTAACTGTCCTTTCTGCGGGATCAGATGCATGAGCGTGCACTCTGTAGGCTACAGCAAATAATACATGCTGCCTGTTTCAGAAAAGCGTAAAATGCGCAATCACGATCTATTAATAGGAAAGGCTGAGTGATAAATACTGTCTCAAAGATGAAAATATTGTCCAATAGAAAGCCACCATCACAAAGTCCTTCTTCAATCCTGCTACTATATGATTGTTATGTGTCTCTTGTTAAACTAGTAACTTTATGTACGGTCTATAGGATATTGAGAGTAGAAAATAGTTTGTTGAAATTATAAAGGAGGCTTGGCTTTGAATTACAATCCTTTCATTGAAAACTTCTAAAATTAAATCTACAAGTTAAATAGACATTTATTTAAGGAAAAATAGTGCTCTCAAAATTTTGAAGTGCCCTAGGGCTTATTCCTGGGATCTTTTAGCTCCTCTCCATAGGTAATCTAATTTACATCCATGGCCTCAGATTCATCTATATGATAATGACTCCCAAACTGTATCTCTAGCCTTGACCTGTCCCCCCATCTGGAGGAGAGTATCTCTAAGGAATGGCTAATACACATCTCACATTTATCATGTTCAAAACAGAGCGCTTCACTGTCTTCCCCATTCCTTGCCCTCCATCTCTCCTTCCCTAGGTTTGTCTCATCTCCACTGGCTAAATACTGCTCCAGGCTGCCAGTCTTCCTGGTCTAGTCATGTCAAAAGGCTTTCCTCACTCTTCTCTTTCCTTCTTCAGGGCACAAACTGAGGAGTACCCGCTGAACATCCCCCAGCCATGTCATTTGGTCTCTGCCTCTTCCATTCCTATCTACCGGTTCACCACTCTCTGCCTCTTGAATGTTCTCTCTGACCTTTCTTGGGCTATTTTCTCACACTTTTGCCCAAGTAGTCTGAAAAAGTGGTTTCCTGTTTAAAACCTTAATAGCTTCTCATTATATTTACAACTACATCTAAATTTCTAACCCTGGTCTGGGGAGACCCAGATAACCTGATCCTAGGCTCCTTTTGTCCTCATCTAATAGCCTTTCTTCTGGACCAAATGTATTGGCAATAGAGCAGTGTACTTCTGGATCATGCCAGTTTTGTTATCCACCTACAGATACATAATACCTGAGGCTTTATCTGCCAGGAGTGTTTTCCCCTCTAATGTTATGTGGCTTGGTCTTTCTTTTTTTCTTCTCTCTTTCACTCTCTCTTCTTTTTTATTTATGACTTGTCCATCTTAGTTTCCTACAGAGTATTTATCAGTAAATTGTAATCTCTATTTTAACTAAGCCATTGTCTTTACTGTTCTCTGTTGAATGTTTAGCACCTCAAAAGGTGCTGGCCTTCAGACTTCTTATGCTGTTTGTAAATACAAGTATCACCAAGTTTTGGGCAATTACATTCTTTCTAAATTGATAGATCAATTAAAAAATCATCATTTAGAGTCCCTCCAAATTCACTTGAACAATTCTGTAATCTGTAGTGATGCTATAACCTATTTTCGATACAAATAGTTCAGTTGAAGGAAAGAAATGTGGAAGTAAACTAAAGATATGAATTTAGTCACTTATTTTCTACCTCATACTTTAACAATTTGACAGTTGTACTACTAAGCCATATACAAAGCCTTGATCACAGTTTTATAGCCCAAGCCATTAATATTAAAAATGTTTCTATTTAGTTCATAAATAAAGACTACTTGGCTCTTTTTTAACAACTGAGCTCTATATTAAAACAACTAAGCATATCTGTTAAGAAATTTTAAAATGATACTATGTTTGATCAGCACATGGGAAGAGCAGATAGAAGTGGGTTTTTGCTAAAATTTCACCTTTCCTCCTCAGTAGTAAAGTAACTTCAGGGGAAATTTTAACTTTTTTGAACTTCAGTTTCCGACTTCTAAAACTGATAAGATAATACTTAAGTTATGAGATTGTCAGAGAGCACCTCAGCAATTCTTCACACAAGATTAAAAATCTACATTATAACCAATTCTTGTCTCTGTATTCTTTCTTCTTGCTCATTGTATATATTTCTTTTTAAATACCAAGATTTTTTAATTAATTACAGTTAATAATTTACTTTTCTAAATGTGACTATGTGACCAAATTAAAAGAGTGCACCCACAGAAGATTACTGGATTAAATCTTTTCTGTCACTTTGCTTAGGACTTTTCCAATTATTTTTCTTTTTTCCTTTATCTTTATGTATTTTTTACAGGATCTCACTATGTAGCTCAGACTCATAGTGATCCTTCTGTTTTTAACCTACCCTGAACTGGGATTGCAGGTGTGCGCCACCATACCCAGAATCAGTGGCCAGCCCAGCATGCCTGGGGCAGGGCCAGCACAGCATGTGGTGTCAGGGATCAAATGCTGGTCCCTGCACTTGCCTAACCAAGTGCTCAGTCCACTGAGCTATCTCACCAGCCCAACTCTTCCATTTTTACTGCATCGCTACCACAAGCTATGTTTCTTAGCAAAGAAATTAAAACCAGTGGAAACAGCTAAGAGAGGAAAGAATTCTTATATTTATTTTTATTTTCTATGAGGACCATAGAATGGTAAATTTTTATATAGCTATACAATTTCTTATACCTAAGAAATCCTCTTGTTTTTGCCCAATGAGACAGAGAGTTTTCTTAAAATTTAATGTTTGTCTTATCTAATAATTTCTCTTCTTAAGGCATTCAAATTTTTCCAATCCACTCTATGTATTCCATTTGCATAAATTTGTATATTAATCCTTCAGTCCTAGGATTCATTTTCTGAATCTTTAGATTCACATTTAAAAGGTTATTAAAATTTAAACATTTCATTTCTATCAGATAATTATCTTTTACAAGGCAAAACAGAATGTGGAATCTAAAATAGAAAATAAATATAAAATAGGCAGAAATAAAAACTCATTTTTCATAAACGTACACAATGTGTGACTTAGCTGGCATACTTGCTAATGATACATTGCTAAGTAGAATCAAGTTCTACCAATTTCCATTTAATATTTTTAATCATCTTCTCTGGGCCAATCTCTGATCCTAAGATGCTCAATTGATGCATATGTGTGAGTCATTGTGGAGGGGTTACAGACCTTTCTCAGCATGATCTCCAACTCAAGCATGCTACTTATGGTGTTGAATGATAAGAAGAGAAGGAGGAGGTACGGGGAGGGCCCTACCAAGTCAGCAGTGGCAGGTGGAATGTGAGAAGCTCAAAACACTCATGTCATAATCTAGGACATTCATCATTCATCTCCACTGGGGTCAACTATTTGATTTATTATGAAACAGCTTCATCAATAATAATGTTTAGCTTATCAGTTCAGCAAATATTTATAAAGAAAAAATATTATTAATGTAGTGCATAGCTCTCAGAAATTATTAGTAAATATCACTTATCTTTATTGTTTGCATTTCCGATAATCCCTTACAGGATGTAATAGGACTTTATAAAACACTTTTCCTATTCTATTGTCTCAGCTTTCCACAGTGAGCTAATACTATTATTTTATTAGAAGTAGAACATTTTTTATGATTGCTATGGTTTGGATTATAAATATCCCCCAAAGAGTATAGATTGATGGCTGGGTCTCCAGTCTGTGTTGCTACTGTACCATCCTGTAACTCAGGGATGCCCCAAATTTTCTGATCAAGGAGATTATTGGAAGAGAGTAAAACTTTAAGAAGTCAGGTCAGTAAGGTGCTGTTGAAGGGGAAATAGGCCTTCAGCCCCCCCCTCTCTCTCTCTTTCTACTTGCTGTTCCATGAGATAAGTGTCTTTGACATGGCTGCACACCCTGCATTAATCTTCTACATCAAGTCCAAAGTGATGAGGCCAAAGGACCTTGGCCCGAAACACCTGAAACTGTGAACCAACATGATGCTTTCCTCCTTGTTAATTAACTCAAGTGTTTTGACACAGTGACTGAAAGCTTATCATAGCTGTATTATCACCAGTGACGAGTTACAAGTGGAATAAAAAAGTAAGACCAAATATCACATCTGCCACACTAAACCAGCATGCATTTCGCAATGCATTATCAGTTGCTTTATGAATTCAGTTCAATGTTTTTCTCTACATTTTTTTCCTTTTTCCTTATTTATTTTATTTTATTTTTGTTCATTTTAATGAGAAAAAAGATTATATAGCAATTAAGAGTTTTAAAATAGGCTTGGAGGACAGTTACCATAATTAATATATTTCATATTGTTGTCTTCATAGTAGTTATTCAGAGGACAAGATGTAGACATGATATCTTGTCTAAGCAATATTATTATAAACCTTTCTTCTCAATGACCTAAGGAAAGTATAAGCAAAAGTTTACATAATTCTCAAAATGAAGTATTCTAACCTTAGAGATATTTGTATATAACAGATTATCTGATGTTTCTCTAATAATAGTCTTCATATACTGAACCTCAATTTGCATTCTAATAACTTCTATCAAAGTATGTTAAATTCTCCTTTGAGCTCAAAAAGTCATGTCAAGCTCCATTCTCTGAAAAAAAAGGCATCACATCTGTCCTTCTCTTCTTCAGGTTAAACAGTCATCATTTCAACAATGCTATGTCTATTGTGCTTGCATTTCACCGTCTTTTTCTCGGAGTACTCATACATATCATATCCACGTCCATTTTCAAATGACATAGATTTATATACAAACTTATATCCTGGTGTAGACAGTGCAGAGCACAGTAGGACTGCCAGTTTCTCTGTTGTCCAAATATGAAAATCCTATATCACTTTCAAATCTCAGACAGCATTTTCATTGTTGTGATATAAACATTGTCTTCACTTAGTTGGAAAGTAAATATGACAATTTTTGCATTCATTCATATACAGCAATAAGTTTATTGGCTTAAAATATAGAAAGGTATGGGACAATTTGTAAAGAAAAAAAATTCTGTGCTCCTTGGGCATGCAAAACTCAGTCATTAAGAATATACGTACACTGGGGCTGGGGAGATGGCTCAGTAGAATATGTGCTTCCCTGGCAAGTGCAAGGGCCTGAGTTCAATCCCTGGTTCTGGAAAAAAAAATATATATGTACACTAATCCACAAATAATTAAAAATTCTCTAAAGACAAGTGTAGAGTATAATGAGACTGACTGCTAAAGAGACTTGAGTGGTAATGCTTTGTGTCCTCTCTGGACGGCAGCTCAAAAATTCGGAACACTTGTTAGTGTTTTAGTGTAGGGCAGGCAAGGGCAGCATGAGTATTTTGTGCAGAGCAAACCCAAGATCCAAAAGCTCTGAGACTACAAGTTGCTTGACTTTTGAACAAATAAGTGAAATGAGAATCTTGTTGTGGCATGGAGAGCATAGAACATGAGCGAAGAGGCGACCAGCTTCTCATGACACGATGCATTTTGCTTTCTGCATGAATCATGTGTTTCTTACAGGAACGTGTCGTCATCCAAGTTAGTGTTCGCGCTTTACCTCCGGAGCACACACACTTTCTGACAAAGTATAGCCTGAAATGAATGCACCAATGTATTTGGCTTCACTTGAAAGGAATAAATATTCCTAACCATCCTTCACAATGGTGTGTGACATACACTTTGGGAAATTAATCCTTGAATCTCTACCACACTGAAAAGAATACTGAACTCATATTGCAAGTACAGAACCTGGTATCCAATCAAGTGAAATGTCTTACACCAACAGTAATTTATCAGTGACCATTTTGGATATTATTGTTCAAACAATTTCTCCATTTCACATGTTTAAAACATCCTAAAGAATTTTTTATTTGTACTACTGAATAAAAAGAAAAGCTAGGAAAGATTTCCCTCTGATCTTGGAGATATTTAAAGAATGTGTCCATGAAAAACCATGCTAGAGGTTAAATTTTTGTATATATAAGTCAAATAGGAGTAAGTTGAATTTCTAGTACATAACTTTTCAAAATAAAAAGAATGCTTTTTCCCTTGCTGGAATATCCCCAAATTCCTATAGCTTTCCAGCAATCTTTGGAACATAGTTTGATAAATGTTGTAATATAAATCCCTCAAAAATCTCACATTACCTTGAGAATATAAAATTCTTTCTGCCTGCTATTAAGCAAGAAGGTAAACTAGTATATAAAGTGTTGACAAGATGAATATTGTAGACAAAGATAGTTGGAGAACTTCAGTGAGAAAAATGATCCAAGGATGTAAAAATATATTAAATTTGAGATAATATTCATGACAAAGGAATGTTTTGGAGCAAAATGTTAAAATATGAAACTTGCCTATGGTTCTATAGAATTTCAGAGTCAGACATATCTAACATCATTTCTAGATTAGGAACTATGGTTGCTGAAATTAAAGACATTTTTCTCAATACCTGATCTTTTTTTCAAAGTGACCAAGAGAACAAACACTGAGGAATACAGAATGCTGGTAACAAATACCATGACTCAAAGACCAAAAATGAAATGTGTGGCAAGCCTTTCAGAATCAGCAGGTATGGATTGGTTCACTCAATTTTGTAATTTTGTAAAATTGATCCTTTCAATCATTGCTTAAGAATGTGGAAACTTATACACTCAAATATATCCATTATCATCCCAATGATCAAATTGTATATTTGTTTCTTTGCTTATGACTCAAAATATCCTACTGGAGTAGGACCTCCTAATTTAATGAAATCTTTCCTGATGTTTGCAAGTTGGTCTTACAATCCAAGTATTGCTAAGTCTATAGAATTTCCTCACGTTGGACTATTTCTGCCTTTGCTTCCCGCCTGATCTAAAGGATTTCCACTGTGCAGGGGAATCAGTTTAGGTTCTTTCATCTTTGAGAAATTTTAGTTCGGAAACTGTTTCACTTCCTTGTCACCAAGTGCAAGATAAGGACATTCTTGTCTTTACTTCCAGAACACACCAGTTCATTATTTGAATCACACATTTGTTCCCCTCCTCGTGGAAGTAAAGATTTGCTAAGCTTTGCAACAGAACAGAAGCCGTTCCTCACTAACATCTAAGAACTGTCCAGGATTTCTGTTTTATATGCACATTACCTATAATGGACCTTCCAGGGTGTCTGCTGTGTCCAGTGCAAGTCAACATTCTGCTTCAAATATGCTCTTTACCTCTGAAACTCATAAACTGCATCTAACTATGGTACTTGGAGGTAAGACATAAGGTTGATTATTAGGATTCGTTAAGATGGTAAGAGTGGAGTATCCATGACTAAACAGTAGTGATGGAAAAAGAGTACAGCACAAATACACAATTTGTCTCTCACCATGTGATGCCTCATGCTAACTTGGGATTTTGTTAGCCATGAAGGTCGCCACAGATGTGACTATTGACCCAAGACCAGAACTACAAGCCAAAATAAACTTTGTTGTAATTTGGCAAACTATTGTACTTATTGGTGGCTCAAAGTGAACTAAGAATGAACCTTGCCCTTTGCCACCACGTTAAGGTGAAAAGGACACGGCTTTACAGTCTTCTCAAAGGATTAGCTTTGAATTCAAGGCTTACAAAGCTTCTTGGTACAGAAAGATAGCTCAAATCATAATAGCTTTTAAAACTTTTTATTTTAGAGAGAAGAAAAACCCAATAAATTGATGCAGAATTTTAAAACAAAATACAGGAAATTGCCAATGGTTGTTATATTGTGTACTTCTATCTTCAAAGTAGTTGCTCAAATCAGGCATGTAAAATTGATCAAACAATATAAACACTAATTGTACCTTTTAATAAACTAATAAAATTAGTAGTATCTCAACTTAACCATGTTACATATACACTTATACGCATATACTTGTATATTTATGTATAGTTATTATTATTATTATTATTATTGCTATTTTCTCCTTCCTGCCACCCAGTTGTTCTTTCTGTTTTGTAGTTTCTTTCTCTTTCACAATATCTATTGTACCTTTTAGATCTTATTTACTGTTTCAGTCTTTTACACCAGAGAGTCAATATGAGGTTTACACATGTGGGTCTGATTTACTTCACTTATGAGTATGTATGGTGTCTCGTTGCATTCATTTGCTGGTAATAGATTTTTATGTAAGCAAATTTCTGGACAGATGGCTTTGAAGAGTTCAAAAGAAGAGAAGAGAATCTACCATTTAAGCTGCAGCAGGAAGACTACAAAGATACCAGCTTCAATTTGAACTGTTGCTGTAGACCCATGAGAGTTTGGAAATTATGGGTTTATTTTATCTTCTGAACTTTTGAAATAATATTTTTCTAATAAAAGTTTAAAGCGTTATTTACACAGGAACTAAGGAATCTTATTAAAGACATAATCTATTCACTCATGATTACTTTTTACTTATTCCTCAATACTCATATTAAAACACAGAGAAGGACCAGTGAGATAGCTCAGTAGAATAAGTGCCTGCTTTGGCAAACACAAGGACCAGGTTGCATCTCCAGTACCACATACCATGCCCGCCCTGTGCCTGGGAGAACTAAGCTGGCCACCTAGACCAGGATTGGTGGTGCACATCTGTAATTCAAGCATTGGGAAGGCTGAAAACAGGACAATCACTACAAGTCTGAGCTACATAGTGAGACCCTATACCAAATACATAAAAATAAATATAAATAAAATACAGGCATACAATATTGCTTAGAATAGACAAAGATTTTTATTTTATATACTTACTTATTTCTCTATTTTTTCATTTATTTTGCATATTGAATCATGAACCCAGGAGTTTACCCTGTATACACTACCAAGAGCTCTACCACTGACCTACATCCACAGTCTAAGACACAGATTTTGATAACACAAGAGATTTTCTAGGCAGCAGGGCAAAAATACTATTCAACTAATTCCATAAATACCTTGTTTAAAAGTGATGATTATTCTATAAAATATAATTATTTATTCTACTTAAACTTGTTATGAAAATTAGATGAGATAGTGCATGTGAATATATATATGTATATATATGTATGCATATATATATATATATACATAAATATATAGTGAGTGTCCAATTTGGAGCTGTGATTTAGTCAAATTATTTAACTTTTACGCCTCAGTTGTCTATCTATTAAGTTTGGGTTACTTGAGTCACTAGGGCTATTGGTAAAATCAAATATCATACACACATTCAGACCTCTGAGTAGTGACTTGTGCTAGCCTGGTGATGATGACAATGACCAGGATAATCCCACAGCAGCTATCTTGTAGTAAACATGAATTATGACCATTAATTTGAATTCTCTGTAAATGACCCTTTAAGGTAGCAGTACAACTTCTATCATTTGTAGTTCACAGTCTCAAGAATTACAAATATTCCCTTTCCTAAACCACAAGCTGATCTTACCACTTTCCCCTCCATTTCAAATTTTATTTGGTCTTTTCTTACTTACTTTGTATCTTCACTAGGTAAGGCCTGGCTGTATGACACTTACCTCTGCACAATAGAGTACAAAGGAGGAGCAAAGCAGATAAGGCAGATAACAAAGGGCATCCATTCTGATGTAGACTCATGATCTCAGCCACATGCTCACCTTTTCTATAAGACCTTGATATAGATTGTTATTCTTAATGCAGTTAAATATGTGTTCATTATTTCCACTTTTTGAACTCAATTCCTTGGGGATCTATGGTAATTCTTTATGTCTTTGGTCTCCTTTATGTTGCCTCATGA
Organism: Tympanoctomys barrerae; assembly: GCA_002564285.1. Lineage (NCBI taxonomy): Eukaryota > Metazoa > Chordata > Mammalia > Rodentia > Octodontidae > Tympanoctomys > Tympanoctomys barrerae. The sequence continues at coordinate 8,180 of NDGN011556811.1, read as the reverse complement.
GAATAAAGATATTCTCTTTGCTACTATTTTCCCTTTTCTTTAAATTAACTAGCTCATGTTGTTGACACCATGACTACATCATTATATATATATATATATATATATATATATATATATATATATATTCATAAACTTTGGAGACATTCTATTCTGTAGGGCAATGTGATCAAACACTTCCTTTAGAAAGAAACATACATTTAAGGCAATACAGCTGACACATATAAAACAAACTTTAATATCATATGCCCAGTTCTGCATTTCACTCTAAGAAAATAAAGATGAATAAGACACAGTATTTCTCCCTGCAGAGTTTGTACCCCATGTGTAGAACAAAAAAATCACACTCAATGAGAAAAAGTGAATGTGAAGTTATTGTAATAAAGGTATGTACTCTCTCTCTCTCTCTCTCTGGTAAGCAAATAAAAGATTTTAGTTTGTTCTGGATGTCAGCAAGAGTTTCTTTTAGGTTGCAATCCTTGAGTCTGAGTCCTGAAGAATGAGACTCAGAAATACAAATGAAAGGGAGGTCATTCTGCATGATAAAAGCATTGATAAACAAAGGTACAGAGTTACAGGGAGCATCAGGGTGTGCCTGTTGTATGTGTTATGCTATCCCAACAGTTCAGTTCCAGGAGAAATCTGGAGCTAGACAAATATTTTATGTTAGAATGTGAAAGAGGTAGTAGGGTGATGGGTGTTAATATTAAAGGAAATGAACGAAGTTAAGATGAAGATGCTTCTTGGATGACTGCTTATGTTAAGAAGAGGGCTTCCTCCCTTGAGACCAGGAGGAAGGAAGCACAGAGTGGACACAATTGATTCTTCTGTGAAGCACTTAGAGGAAGGCTGATGGGAGAAAGAGCCTGAGATAGCGAAAATCCTGAGAAAAATGGGAAAATGGCCATCTTGGGTACACTCACTGAGGACACTAAGAAAAAAAACTAAGTAGGAATCAACAAACACAATAACTAATAATAAATAAACAGGAACATACAAAATATTAGGTAGCATAAAGGAACTATGTATGTAGTAAATTTAGGTATAATCACAGGCAAGCCTGGGTGAGTGCCATAAACATTGTCATGTTCTCTGTTTCAAGGAAGGATGCTTGCAATTTACAATTTTGATTGCTGGCATGACTGATAGGATAATGTTGCCAGGGTCAAGTTGTGGGTCTCAATATTCAAACATCATAACAATAACACATGTGGTAGCAATTCCTTGACATTGCTTCCTGTCCCCATGTTCTGACATAATCTGTAAAAAGAAGGATTACTGTCACTTACTGGACTTTTGTCTAATAGCTTCTTACAGTGTCCTACCTTGTACCAACCTCGTGTCACTTTCAAAACAGCTTTACAAGATATTTAAATCCCCAGGTAAATAAAGTCATTCATTGTAAATCTGTACTCTCTTTGGTAAAAGTGATTAAAGTTCCTTGCAGTCTACACGTATAATGTAATTTTGGAAAGGTTAAGAAAGAGTGTTCCTAATCATGATATGCTGAAATTTTCAGTCAAGAAAGTAAAGCAAACAAAACCACATAAAAGATAGAGGTGAACATCAGTGTCTCCTTACTTCTGTCCCTTTGGTGACAAAGGTTGCCCTGGTATTAGAAGGGGGTAGAACTCACAGCATTTGAAGAAAACAGGCAAGGGTACTGTAAGATAAGGAATAAAGAGGTAAAATAAATAAAAGGATAACATCTTTGCTTTTTCTTGCATTTTTCTGAGTCGCTTTTAGTGAGAGTCCTGACTCACGTGATGTTTTCGGGTGCCGTGTTACTAGCAACTTTTCCAATACAGTGTGGTAGTTTCAGCTTTTCCTGGGTAATCCTGGGACTCTTATGGATGGAGCTATTGAGCTGCCTTGGGTTGATTCTGGTGATAAAGATTTCTGATGTACAGATTTCAGGTGTTGACATTCCGTGATAGGGGTCAGAGTGCCAATAAAAAAGTGGTTTGGAGATGAATGTCCCTAACTTTTCAGCTGTAAGACAACCTCCACCTTTTGTTTCCAAATAATTCGTTTCTGGTTAATGAGAATAAACAGGGTAGCAACATTCAGTTGCTTCCTATGAAGAAAAATTCTTATTTTGGGCCAAAAGCTGCAGCGCTGAGACTCCTCCTGCCAAAGTGATCTTTCCCTTCTTTGTTCTCCTTGATCATCCTAATAATCTATTGTATGCACACAAAGCTGAAAGGTGAAATAACCCCAGTTTTATAGATGAGACAACTGAGGCTCGGGAACAGAAAAGATTCCCCCAGATAGCAGGGCTTGTGATGCTAGAGCTAGTTAGTGGCTCAATCTTCAGGACCTTTGCTTTGCTGCAAGCTCACCCACCTGCTCCCCAGCAGGGAAAACAAACGGTGTCATGCGCGTGCGCGTGCGCGTCCGTGTGTGCAGTTGTGTGCATGTGTGTGTGGTCTCTATTCCCTCAAGCCTAGAGGACATGTGTCACTGTCCAGGCACTGATCTTTACCAGGATACAGTCTCCCAGAGGCTGAGCCCTTCTTTTTACCCCATGTGATCACATCTATGTGCAAAGAAAGGATGTGTGTCCGGCCCTGCAGCCTGTGACCCCAGAGGCCCGTACGGCTGCGTCTGTCCGGCTTGCTCTTCTGCTTGACCCGCACTCCAGGGACGCGCTGGGCTGTTTAGCCGCTGTGTCCACTGGCGATCTGTTCAGGAAAAGAGAGTCCAGAAGGCTGCCGAGGGCTGCGCCAGCTTCGGAACCCTGCTGCCATCTAGGGATGAGTCACGGCGTCTCCGGTTGCAGCGCAGCGCGGTGGTGCTGGGCCGGCCGCGGGCGCAGTGTTCAGCGTCCTCCGGCTCTGGCCCTCCTGGCTCTGCGCTGGGCCCGCGGCCCCCACGGCGCAGCCCCAGCTCTGCAGAGCGCCACCCGGTCATCGACGCCCAGGCTGAGGCTCTTGCACTCTCCACACCGCAGGGCAAGAGAAACCGCCAAAAACAGTGAGGAGTAAGAATGAGAGTCCAGTCGGAGAAAACAGCCCGGGGAGGCACAGATAGAAACACCGGCAAGAACAGACACAAAGGAGAAATCCTTTTGAAGCTCTGTCTGCAAACAGAGCGTCCTAATACTGTGCAATGTGTGTGTTTAAGGCACCTTATCACTGTCATCCCGCTGGGGTCGCCACGAAGCTTAATGAGGTCCCAAGCATCAAATTACTTTATTTTCCAGATGTAATGTTCAAGATTTCCTCTTGCAAAGATGGTAGGGTGGAATATTGGCTTTAAAAAAAAAATGTATAGGAAACCTAGGCAGAGGACACTATGGAGTTAACTTTATTGTTTTACATTACACATCTCTTTCTTTTACAAATAGCAAGAAAAGAAGGGGAAAGGTTGACTCTAAGGGAAAGGAAGAGGAAAATGGTTTGGAGAAAGGGCCCTGTTGTTGGCTGGGCGGCCCTGCTGGGAAACTTTACATCAAATTCTTTCCGAAAGGGAGTGTTAGTAAAACTAACTTTAATCCTTCCAGCCAGACAGTTCATAAAAGCAGACAATGAAGTCAAACAAATGGCAAGAGCGTTTTCTCTCCTACCTGGTTCCCTTTCTGAGCGTAATTACTACAGGCCAGTCTTGTCTCATTTTGTGCAGATAGAGGCAGAATGCTTTGGTGGGAGCCAGATTCTTTTTTCTCCTTGCCACTTCCTTCCCCGCCACCCGCCCTACGCCCCGTTCAGCTCTGGGTACCAGGCAGACTGTCTGCAGATCCAACCAAGAACAAAGGGGCGAATTTCAATATTTCCTCTTTGTGCAAGGTTAATTGAAAATCAACAAGTCACTTTTCAAATGTCATATTAAACCCGCCACTGCATCAATTTCCTTTTGGTTCCCATCTCCACAGGCAAAAAAGAAAAGTGGGGGGATAACGTGGAGGCGGGGAAAGTAGGGACACAATGAGGGAGCAGAGGAAGAAAGAAGTGAAGGGATTAAAAAATCACAGATACACACAGACTCTGATTGCAGATAAGCTAACATGCAGCAGAAAATTGTTTCCCAGAGTGTCCTCAGTCAAAGGCAGCCTTGCATTCAATACTGTGTAAGTTAAAATTCACAAGGCAGAATTGCATCCCAAACCTGGAAAGATTTGAGCTCCATGCTTTCGATGTTTTAGCAGATGGAGCCCAGTATGATGGCCTAAGTGCTAGTCAATCTTAGAGGGCAATGCAATGACCTGACCATCCTCATTTCCCCATCCCACTTTTTGTTCCTCTCTGAAATGTGCACACAGACAAATGCATGTACTCTGGATGGGCACACACGCACGCACTCATAGTGCACTCCTTACACACATCTTCATGGGTTTCTGGCCAGTTAGCGTTTCTTGCACAGGATTCTGGAAGCTTTAGGGTGGAGTTTTATTCTGTAGTATAGTGAGTATTGCTACTTACTGCCCCTGTGACTTTCTTCTGTCTCTCTAGCTTTCTGAGATTTACTCATTTTTAAAATAAAACATCATATTGACCTTCTAAAAAATCATTGTTCAGAGTACAAAACATGGCACATGAACAGAATGAGCACATATTAATGCTTTATTCCACTCCAGGTTCTCTACTTTTGCGCTTGACGGGATCATCTTATTGCTCTCTGAACTTGCAACTTGATTTGGGTCCTCATGGTGGTCCTTGGTTTCTGCAGCACAACAGGGGTAAGGACTCTGTGGCCAAGCTTGCTCCTGCCCACTCTTGGCTGTCTCCTGTCTTTCCTGCTGCCTAACTACACTCTCCTGCCAGTCTGCACTGATGCCAGCTGCTTTTGGGCTCAGCTGTTTATGTCATTCTCTCTCTATCTTGTGCCTTATTCTCCAGATGTTGGAATGGGTCTCTACCCCTTCCTATGATGTACCAATGAGACTACTCTTCTCATCTCAGACTGACTATGGAAGATTTGTTTAATAGAAAATATTTGATTTGCCAAATATATTGAACAATTTAATACACCTGCAAATAACTCTTTAGATAAGCTAAGTGAACAAGGAGAATTATGAAATAAATTTATCCTGAGATAACCGTCTTACATAAGCCAAACCCCTTTGCTTTCTTTATCTTTTGTAATGCATGACTAAGTTAGTGATAACAAAAGTACCCATAATCCTAAATAGAAGGTAGGTGATAATTCCTAAATATATTATAATCTATTTAACTTTCTATCTATCCATCTAAGTAAAAAGAGAGAAAATCAACATTAGCCATCTAGCTTTGTCCGAGTTCTTGTGCTTCTCTTCATGCTAACTTTACACAGATAAACCTATGACTTGTATCTCTCATTTTTGCCAATTCATATATATATATATACATATATATATATTTATACACACACTATTGCACTGTTTCTTATAAATGTCTTATCCAGCAAACAAGTTATCTTATTTTCATGAAATTTAACAAATATATATATATATGTAATAATTGTTACTGTTATATAACAGTTGTTTCTGCATTCTTAATGTTTATACCATCCATGCTACAAATTCCTATGCTGAAAATTGCTTCTCAAGCTAATAGCATTAAGAGAAGATAAGTTTGAGAAATTATTAAGTCACAAAGGTACAACTTTCATGCTTAAATTTTCTTCTCCACTAAATAAATTTAAAATACTTGTCCAGGGCCAATGAGATAGATCAATGGACTAAGCATCTACTTAAGCAAGTGCAGGGGCTGGGTTTTGGTCCCTGGTGCCACGTGCCACACCAGCCCTGCTCCCAGATGCACTAAACTGACAGCCAAGTCCAGGTATGGTTGTGTGTGCTTGTGTCCCAGTGCTGGGGATGCTGAAAACAGGATGATTACTACAGAGTTCAAGCTACATAGTGAGACCCTGCACTCACATACACAAAGAAAAGAAAAGAAAAGAAAAGAAAAGAAAAGAAAATACATATCCAGTAAACATTTTTAACACATCCAAATACAACTGATTACTTCTTTGTGCTCCTCTGCTCATTTAAACAATTCTTTCATAGTCCACTTGGGCTTCTATAATAAAATACACTAGAGTATATAATTTACAAAAAAAGCATTTCTCCTTGTTCTAGATGATGGGAAGTCCAGATTATGACACCCCACAACTCATATATTCTAAGCTCCCTTCCTGCATCATGGGTGATGTTTCCTTCTGGTTTCTCACATGGTGCACACAGCAAAAGCAGCTTCCCTGGGTGGTTTCTGGGCAAGCGCTAATTCCATCCATGGAGGTTGACCTTCATGACTCAGTCATCCCCAAACTTGTCTTCTCTTCATGTTACTACCTTGCAATTAGTCTTCAGTACAGGAATTGGAAGGGTGGTGGGCACAAACATGTAGAGCTCGGAAACATTTGTCATCTATCCATAACAAATATGTGTATGTTAAAACACATGTGTCTCCTCACCACTCTGTAAACTTCCAGAACACAAGAAACACATACACCATCTTTACGTTCCAGAAGCTGAAGAGCAGAGAGATAATAAATGATTGTTGGAAGTTACAGAACTATGAAAAATTAAATGCATCTAAGGGTATATAAGTATATCTGCATGTATTTCGAATCAATTCAGTGATAAAAATCAAATTGATGTCTTACTGGGCCAGCAACATAGTCGTCAGATGATTAGATAAATTAATACTTTGAAACAGTTTTGTTAGAGCCCTAGATGGAGTTAAGGTGACAATATGTGCACCCTGACATATTCTTTTCCCTAGTGAGGCTGCTTATTTAAGACCCAGTTGCATCGAAAATTTCCTAGCCCAGCTTATGATTGCAGTTGAGTTACTTAAAGTGTTCTAGAAATCCTTGCTTCCAACACTGCAAACAAAATAAAAAACAGAGAGGGAATAAAAATGGAAGGAAGGCTATTTAACAATAAATCTACTCAGGAGTTGCAGTGGAATTGGGGAAAACATGTTGCAAATTGCTAATAGTCATCTTTTAAATTCCTACCTCCAGAACATTGGGTGCTTACAACAGTATATTACTTTTGCATGCTACCAGTATGCTATATTTCAAGAAACATATTCACCAGAATCTTTACAAGGCTCTTATAAGAATGTGAGCTGAAATATAAATATGTGAATAGAATTTATTTACAATGGTAGAAATGGGAGTTGAAGTTAAAGTGTGCGTAGTGAAGGGAAAGTCTGAGAACTTAGTTGATATCCTAACACTTCCTTTTATCCTTTCTGTAATGTTGGGCAAAAGCTAAATCCCTCTGACATTAGAATACTTGGAGATATTGTGGTTTTAGCTCTGGACAATCACTATCAGCTGACATAGTAAAGCCCATCTCAGAAGCAGGCTTCCAAATGTATGTAAGTTCTTTTTATACCTATAGTCTATTGCCGTGCTGTAGCATCATGTCTAAAAAATGTATATAATTTAAATAACAAAGAATTTATTGCTAAAATATTGTTAATGTTCATCCTAGTCTTTAGTGGATTTTTTTTTTTCTGTTGGAAGGTCTTGCTTAAGTGACAGATTGTGCTTATTGATCATGGCACAAGAAGGTTGGGGAAGCTGTAATAAATTCTTAAAATAAGACAAAAAAGAAGTTCAGAACAATTGTTTCTTCTTTTCCCAGAAGAATTATCTGTAGCATGCAATGCTTTTTAACAGCATTCTACTGTCAGTAGAATCTCTTTCAAAATTAGAGTCAGTCTTCTCTCACACTGCTGCTGCTGCTTTATCAATTAAGTTTATATAATATTTTAAATCTTCTGTCATTTATGCATGTGTGTGTGTTTCTATGTGTATTTAGTACAGGGTCTACAGGATCTACAGGTCTACAGGGTGTTCAAGTTCTCACTATGTGGATTGGACTCATAGTGAACCACCTGTGTTCAGCCTCCAAAGAGCTGGGATTACAGGTGTGAGCAGCCAGGCCCAGTCGCAATCATCATCTCAGGGCACCCAGGGGGCAGGGCCAGCACTGCAGCTGGGCAACTTATTCCGGCCACTGTGCTTTGCCCTAGCTTGTGCTGTCTCCACTGAGCTGTCTGGCTGTTGCTTTCCTGTTATTTCCACCATGTTTAGAACATCTTCAAGAGTAACGGATGACGTATGAACAAACCACTGTCTTTGGTCTTCTACGAGTAGCAACTTTTCCTGTGTTAATTTTTATGAATGGAGCAAATTTAAATATTCACATGTCATTTACTCAAATAAACTTTTAGAAATTAAAA
>NDGN011556803.1:685-13345 GCA_002564285.1 Tympanoctomys barrerae | reverse complement strand
GTGCCTGTAATCCCAGCACTTGGGAGGCTGTAAACAAGAGAATCACTATGCGTCTGATCTAGTTGTGAGACCCTGAATACTCTCTAGACCTTTCCCTAAAATACAGGAAAATAAAAATGCCCATAAAAATCTTTGAACCTTTCAACAATAGATTATTATAAATGGTTTATATTTCATATCTTCTTCCTGAAGACAAACACAAGAGCAAGCCAAGAAAAGAGAAAGTACAATCAAGACTTTATGGGGGGGTATTATTTTGGGTTTGACTTTAATTCACTGAAAAATGAATCTGCCTAACTTAATCTGAATTATGTGAAATCTGATTTTACTAAATGAAACTCATGAAGACAGAAAGAGGTGAGAAGCCAAATTCTCCTCCTATCCTGGGAAAGTGTGTGGCTGTCAGTGTGCGGACCCAGAATCTTAGGCCTTGTTTTCTCTGTGACTCTAAGGCTGAACCCTGGAGGCTTGGTCACATGCAGGACCCCTGTGATGCATTTGCCCTACATGTGTCAGGTACAGTGCAGGAGAGTGACAGAGTTGGGAGGGAAATCCTTGATGTGCTTTCTCCAAGGCTGAGGAAAGCAGAGCTGTAAGAAAGAGATCTGCGAATCTCCCTAGTGGGGGTCATGGGGCATGAGTCTTCCCAGTAATACCTGGCAGCTAAGAGAAACCTCAATCCACCCACTTGTTCTTTCACTCATTCACTCAGTTGCCAAAAAATGCTTATTATGACTTCAGCAGTTCAGGGACGATATATACATTTAAGGCCATGTGGGTAAGAGCACAAACAATGTGTCTCAGCAGAGAACCATTAGCCCTGGAGCCCACAGCAAGACAGCAGATGCTGTGCTTCCCTGAGCACAGTTGGCTGAGATCTGGACTGTTCTGGAAACCTCTGTTCTTGCCATGTCTCTGCCCCTATAGGCACATGGTGAAAGAGACACATCAGCAATCTGCTTAGGGGACCATTGCAAACATTACTCCTCCTTGTTCTTATGTGGACTCAGTGCTGGTAAGCCTCTTGCATCTTCTGAGAAGAGAAACAGAGTGGGGGCCCAGAAACATGAACCAGTAATACTGCTGTCTTGCAAGATAGAGTCAGTCTTCTCTCTCTGACGAGTCACAGGCTCAGGACCCCAGCCATGGAGGAGCTCATGGGCAAAAAGGAAACTTGGGAGGACGTGCCCGTGGCCAGAATCCACAAAGGCTCAGTGGTAAAGAATGGAGATGTCAGTGACAGAAGAGCCCTTATGACTCTAGCTGCACTGCTAGGCTTTCATCTCTTCCATCTTTCACTAGCATATGAATGTAAGCAAACTTCATAGGTGGCCCATGCCTCCGTTTGCTCATCTGTAATGTAGGCTTAATCATAGCACTTACCTCATAGTGATCCTGAGAACACAGTGCTGCTCTGTGGAAAGTGGTATCTGGTGCATGGATATGCCGCCTTTGTGTTCTTATCTGTATGGCTGCGTTGGTATTGTACAGGTGAACTCCCACTGCTATGGACCTGTGTTTCTTGCTTAAAGTGACTGTGTGTGAGTTTCTCTCTTTCTTTTGGGGCTTGCTTTATGAAGAGAGTCTTATCTTAGCAGTATCATGGATAATACTTCTATTTAGAAATAGCATCAAGATGGTGCCTGCTCAACAGGCCAGACTTCCTCCAGGCTGCTCAGCTCATTGGCAGATGGTTCCCGCATCCCTGCAGCTCTATAGGTGGATCCCCGTGGTGGTGGTGGTGCCATGTTGCCTAGGAACTCAACAAACCCGACCCCCAGTTCTTCTGGACCCTCAGGCACTGTCTTCAGTTTTGTGCTTCCTTTCTTGGGTTATTTCAAAATATGTTGTTTATATCTCCTAGATTTCTACTGAGAAGAAAAGGGCTAAATAAGCTGGAGACTTTCTGGAATCCTAGGTCCTTGCTCTGTAGGATAGTATCCTTACTTCTCTCTCCACGCCAACTTCTGAGTCTCTTTCCTGAAATGCTGTCATCTTTTATTTTTTATTTTTATTTCCAACCTTCCCAGAACCTCTTCTTGGTCTCTGATTTCTCAGTCTCTGAGCATCTGTTTTCCCAAGTTGTTGACAAACAAGCCCCCATGGTGGAGCACTTCTGGTATTTAAATCTGATATTTAAACAGGACTCTTGGGGAGCTTAAAATTGTGTACATCTTTGAGAAGATGGGTGAGGGGATGAGACAGCCAGATGTTAAATGTGGAAAGCTTGAAGTCAGCGATGGTGCAAGGACTTATATTCTGGAATTTATACTCTGGAAATGCCACTTTCTGGCATTTCAGATGTGCACATTACAAGTAAGAAAGAAATGAAAGCTGAAGGTAAAGCAGAGTTGTGTTTTCTCAGCTGTCTTCTTGGAAGGCTAGCTTACCACCATAACCATCCAGAGCTTTTCTATTTCCTAAAACAACAGCAGCAACAACAAAAAGACATTCAGAAAGTGAGATTCCAACACAGCAAAATAGACAAATCTTATCTACTAAGCTAGCTTCCCAGGAAACTCCAGCTGGATAAATAAGAACAGAAAGATAGTGAAGGAAAGTCTCCTAAGACATATGAAGGAGGAAATACTTGTTACAGAGCCCTGTGTGAAATGTCACCATAGTGAAGCAGGTCTATGTAAGGACACTTCATGGGCTCTAGCATGTTGTTGGTGACTGACACCAACACAGAGGCCAGGAAGCCTGAAGGATTCCTGCTCCCAAGCTAGAGATCCACGTTTCTTTCTCTGGCCAAGCACCATGCACATGGCTTTCCATGTCCCTTTTCACAGTGTCTTCTGGAGAGGATGACCTGGTAGCTGCTTCGCTGTGCAGTTAGCTTCCCACTGAACCATGTATCACTGGGCAGGCAGGGAGTTTGGTGCAGAACAGTCAGTAGAGGTCATGTTCCATTTATGGGGTGCTAATGAATGGAACAGAACATTTGTCCTGCCTCAAAAGCAACTGTTTTGGCTCTTGTCTGGAGACCAAGCAGGAGAACTGATACACTGAAAACTTGTGGATTTGTCACCGGAAAAGAAGACATCAGTTACCTATCACAACCATCCTGGGGTACTCTATATCCTTTCAGTGACTAAGAGACACTTTAGACCAGTCACGTTAAAGTCTCTGCTGGTGTCACCCAGGTGTAAGGGGTTTTGAAATCTTCCCAGGTGATTCCAACCCTCAGCCAAGGTTGAGAACCACTGCACTGAAGTGTGAGGACAAGGAGTCAATCCTGACCCACTCTTTGCTTCCCATTCTAGGGTGGTACAGGTCTTCTAAGGCCCATGGAGGAAGATGAAATTTTATTACTCCTACACCTGAAGTTGCACCTAGCACTTAGAACCTGAGGCCAGAGTATTCAAATGTTTGCATTTTGTAGAACAGTTCTTCATCATAGTAAATGCCAGGTCTCTGAAGAGAGAGCAGGTACTGAAAGTGAGGCCAAATAGACTGTGTCATGCTTTGTAGAGGAGGGGAGGCAACCTGGCCAGCTTCAGGGCTGAGATACCGATAATGCAGAAACAAAATGTAGGCTTTCCCTGGAAAATCAATATTCTTTCTGAGGCTTCTCCACAGGCCTTGTCTGTGGTGATAACACAGGCTCTCTCTCTCTCTCTCTCTCTCTCTCTCTGAAACAGACTGCAAAATCCTTTATCGTTTTGTACCACTTCTTTCTCCTTTTTTAGCCAAATTCTGGCTGGGGCTTTGGATGGGAGGCATGGAGGTAGAGGCTTTGTGGAGATGGTGTGATCAGGACTGACAACAAAGGCAAGGATTTCCCACTTTTTTATTTGTCAGATGCCACTTGGAGTGGCCCAAACAAAACCAGATGAAACAAATTAGCCATCACTGACTGATGATCATATCAGTGAGCTGCTATTATAGGCCAGAAGTCAGTTTTGAGCTATAAAAGTGTTGCATCTAAATTTAATTAGCCACCTGACCTGTGGCACAGGCATACGGGCATCTCTGCCACCTCTCCTTGAAGGACAACACTGTCGTTCCACTTGTCACAGCCTTCACCATAGCTGTCACGTGGGAGCATAGATACAGGAAGGGAGTGCTGAGCTCCACTATGGCTGCAGGCTGTCACTGGGCCTCTTTCCAAGCTTTGCCCATTGGAGTTGATCACACCTCTTGATGTACAGAGTTCTCTTGAAAAAGAGAAAGGAAGGAAGGGAAACATATGCTACTAATTTCTATTAGTTCATTAAAAAGAATGATGTGTGCTTATATTGTTTGATTAATCTCTCATGTCTATATCTTGTAATCTGAGCAATTACTTTGAAGATAATATGCAAGATATTAACCATTGTGAATCTATTACCTTGTTTTGAAATTTTGTATCATTGTTTTTTTGTCTTTAAAAGAATAAAAAAGAAAGAAAAACTGATCTTACATTACCATGAGCTGGCTTTGGAAAAGTATTCATGAGAACTGGGAGTACAGATCAGTGGTGGAGCACTTACTTAGAGTGTTTTACCCCAACACTAGGTGTAAAAAGTATTCAGAACCCCGTGGGAGGTCAGAGAAGGCAAAGGTGCTGTGTGTTGGGTTTGATGACTTCAAAGCAAAAGATAAGACTGGGGTTTCTCAGTGGCAGCCACATTAGAATCAGCTGAGGGAGATTTAAAAGGTATACCCATGCCAAGTTCTCACCCTTGACCGTTTGAAAATATCTGATAGGGACCCACGTTTTACTAAGAGCTTTAGGGGCTGGCCATAGTCCAGCATGACCCCTGATAAGCCATTTCTCATGGAATTCTCTTCTTTTCAACATTAACAGAAACTGTGAGCTACTTCTAACCAATCAAACATGGCAAAGGCTATGGATATTATTCACAAAATTATGTTACATCATATGGAAAAGTCAAGAAATGTTACAGCTATAACTAAGGTCTTAGTCAGTTGACAATGAAAAATGAGTGGATCTGACCTAATCTGGTGAACCTTTTACAAGAAGATCTACATCTTCCAGGAGGTCAGACATTTAAGGCAGCAGAGAATATCTCTATCATGAGTTTAAAGAAAAAACCACTCTGAATTCAAAGTGACTACCTAAGGGAGCTTGGAAGCAGATCCTCTTCTGCCTAAGCCAATATCTGACTATATCCTCCTTTGGCTTTAGCCTTGCACTAGTCTGAGTAGAGGATCCATTCAGGCCATGCCTGACTTTCTGACCTACAGACCTGTGAGGTAATCAATGGGTTTTATTGACTAAGTCTGGGAATTTGCTAATAGTCAAAAAGACTAATTCTACATGACTGTAATGTCAAGCCAGATATTCAGGACCTTGTAGTGGGCTCCAATCTCCTGATAGGTGTTATGACACACAGGGAGAAGAAAGACCCAGAGACTAAATGGTGGTGCAGTGGGGTTCTGGGATGCTCAGTTGTTCATGGGGAATCAAAAGGCAACGAGGCAGCCTTTTATTGGTATTTATTAATTATGTCTGTGTCAAGGATGAGGGTAAAGGGTAGTGAGTGTTTCTGGGAACAGTTATGGTGAGTGTGGGGGCTAGGAAGAACAAAGTATTCTTGCAAAGATAAGACAAGGGGAAATATGAAAACTCTAGTTTCCCTAGTCACCTTATTGTCCTTGGCAGATCTCATCTTGCCCTGTGAATGCCACAGTGTCACTAGCCCTAGCGTTTTCATCTGTGACCAGAAGAAAGCAGGGAGTTTCTGCATTCCAGTCTGGCTCAAAGAGCAGAACAAGGACAGCTTTGGACATCCCCTAGGCTCAATTTATAACCTGTGGACCCTGAAGACCAGTGGTGAATATCCTTGGATAACATAACTTCCCAGGATCTTTCCAGTTTGGGAATGGGCTGTTTCATAGTGAGGTTTCATCTGTAAGCCTGATTATCCAAAATTTGGAAATAAATCAAAGACACCTGCATGTCTTTTCAATGTCATCGTTAATAGGCTCTTTCAAGATTTAATTATCTAGGGAAATTAGCTGATGTTTGACTTTATTATTTGATTATATCCCATGTATTTTGTTAACTAGTAGCATTTTTCTGGTGAAGATGCTGATGATGATCTACTTGGTAGACAAGATAATCCCAAAGGTTATAATTGATTACAATTCAGTAATAGATTCATAATTTTATAACTAAACTAGCAATTTTACTTGGACATTCCTGTATGAAATTATTTATAAATAACCTGCTCTTCAAATGCTCTATGACCCAGCCTTACTAAAAATAATTGTATCATTAATTAAAAGTTTTGGTCATATGTCCATTTTATTTTGTATTTCATGCTTTCAATTTTCTGATACTCAAGCACTCCAGCTCACACACTCTAAATAAGTCCCACAGCTTTAGCACTAACTCGGATTCCTTATTCTCAAGTCTGGCATACTTTACCTTATAAAAGTAGCCCTTTACAGAGGATGTAGAGCATTCTTTCATATTTAATCCTTCTAGCAATCTTTGAAAGCATGTGCTGTATATTACTATGTTTAAAATCAGGAAAATGAACACAAAGGGTTTATGTAACTTGCCCCAAATCACATTGGCAGAGCCATCATTCAACCAGGTGGCCTGGCCTTAGTTGCACTCTCTCTGGGTTACAACAACTCATCTCAGTTTTCTATTATAAATTTGTATCTTAGCATAATAGCAGCTGATTATATGTTACAGTAGCTGCATCTGAGGGATACAAATGGCAACCTTCCTGTTTACCCACTTGGGATGAGGAAATGCAAGATGTGTGCATATGTGGAAGTGTCAAGCTGGGATTTTTGCCCACATAATGCTTCATGTTTCATGTTTTGCATATGCTTGCCCAAGCATCACAGGGGATAACATACACCCATGCCCCTCTTCTGTTCTGTAAACATGTATTTTTCCATAGTGCGATTCACAGTAGTTACACCCGGGGAAAGCAAAAACTCAACTGTGCACCCACCCACTTGGCAGATGTTTGGCAAGGCATATACAGGAGATCCAAAACAGCAACAGGTAAGTAGCCCAATTCATTTTAAGGGCACATGAAAAACCAGATTTGCAAGTTTAGAAGGAGGTTGAAAGTGAATTACCAGGGGCAATCCACTTTCCGGGCTCCCTTCTGTCTCTTAGAAATTATTGTCTCTCTCAATATATTCCCTTCTACTCTTAAACTCTGTTGTTCCTGGAATTTATTCCTTGATTTTAGAGAAGATGAACTTGGCATTTCAGACATCTATGAGGTTGGGAGTGTCACAGAGGAAAACAATTATTAGGGGAACAACTTATAGTTGTGCCTTACATATGCTAAGAGTTAAGAAAGAGATGTTAATGGGTCTTCTCTTTGATATGCACATGGAAGAATAGTAAATGTGCCTTTATTAACATGTGAAATGTGATTGCTGGATGGTAAATATAAGTTTAACCTGAGAGTTTAAGAGATATACAATTTTTAAATGGACTTGTAGCTTTGTCTTGCCTCTAGGAAAGGTTGCCAAGATTAGATGGATAACACAAGTGTCTCGGAGACTTCTTTGCCCAAGACCCAAGGCAGAATTTTTCCAGTCAATTGTTGCTTCTATCTCTACAGGTAATCTTCACAGCCTGAGAGGTGCTCTGAACACTTCCAACTCATTGTTTGGTTGGTATACTCCCTCTTTCAGAGAACAAAAAGCATTAGTTTATTACAAAGTTATGCTTCCTTCTTTAAAATATTACTGTCATAGTAAGTTCACTAGCTCCACAAGAAGACAAACTTGTGCACCAGCTAAAGCATGGATAGGCTGGTACAATTTATTTTTTCCTGTATTTTAGGGAAGGGCCTGCAGGGTGTTCAGGGTCTCACTACTAGATCAGACTTGTAGTGATTCTCCTGTTTACAGCCTTCCAAGTGCTGGGCCCTTGTGCCTGCTTGCAGGCGCTTTAATCTGCTGAGCTATTTGGCCGGCCCTAGGCTGGTTGAATTTTGTCTTCTGTTTTCTCTCCAGACTGCATCTACCTGTCCTGGAGTAGAATCTACTCAAGGGACCCAAAGAGGATATAAATAGAAATTAAAGGGGATGCCCCCCTTTTTTTGCATTTCAGACATGGGGAGCTCAGTGTGTGTCTCTTGTTCTTATGGATGCATTCTTAAGCACTGGAAGATGTTTGACCCTTGCATTTTGAAAACAACTGTGATATTTTTCTGTACATGTGATTGGCCTACCTACCCCTCTAGAGCTGAGAAGGAATGCAGAGGAAAGTGTTAAGTATGATGCTATTTTACAACTAGAATCATACTGTAAAAAAGAGGGAAAATGGTCAGATTTTCCCTATGTTCAAATTCTCTTTACATTAAGAAATAATTCTTATTTATGCTTAAAGTATAATTGTAATTCATGTGAGACTGCCTATGTTATGTCTATTTTTCAGTGACTTAAAAAAGATCAAGTTAGATCTAAAAAATGTTGAGATGATCCTGCAGGTACATTGAGGTCTTTAGAGGATTTACTCAGACCTATAAGCTAGACTGGGAAGATGTACTATTAATCTTACATTAAACATTGACTTCTAATGAGAGACAAGCAGCATTACAAGCTGCTGTCACATTTGGAGAGAAATATCATGTTGTTCATTTTAGACAGCCAGAAGAGAGGCAGCCAGGGGAATAACCAGTTCTCACTGGAGCCCAAGCCGTCTCCACCAAAGATCCCTGTTGGCCTAATTGCCAGAAAGGACCTTTTTTCTCGTGCCAGGCAGGAGACATTTTCAAATATGTATTCTTGAAGGTCTACAAAGGACAAAAAAAAGACCTCTAGTTATCTTAAGTTATCAACTATTTACCAGGAGAAAGATGAAAATCCTTCTCCCTTCTTAGATGATTTACAAGAGGTACTATTAAACATATATCCATAGTTCCTGGTTCAACGGGACAGATTATGCTAAAAGTTGAATTTATTACCCAATCAGCCCCAGATATTAAGAAAAAATTATAAAAAGTAGCTTTTACTTCAGATAGTTCACTTGATTAGTAAATACTGTCTCTTTAGTATTCTATAATTGAGACTGGGAGGTACCCAACAAGAGAATGCAGAGAGCAAAAACATGAGTGCCTTTGTTGTAGCCTTAATGAAGAAGTAAAATTAAGGAGACAAGCCATCCTCCAAAATCAGATGGCATTGGACTTTCTAATAGCAGAACAAGAGGGTACTTGTGCAATTATAAGAGCTGAATGATCAGTGTATATTCCTGATCCTTCTGCTAATATCTCAGTAGCTGTTCAAGATATTAGATGACAGGTTAACAACATATCAGATTCTCTAATTCCCTAGATATTCTCTTTGTCCTCTTTATGGAAAGCTATCACTGGCTTCTCCTGGTGGAGGAAGTTATTTATTTATTTATTGCTTTGTTATGGAGGAAGTTATTGGCTATATTTATAATTGTCCCATTGACTTTATCATTTGACCAATGCATACTTGTTTCTGTGTCCTCTGTTTCTGTTTCCCCTCCAAACTTAAAGCTATATGTCTATTCAAGACAAGAACACCTGGCATCTATCGAGGGCCTTTAGGTAGATTCTCTGTGGTGTATCTCTGATGGCCAATCACAGCTATAGTCCTCTTCAACCAGAGGTACCCAGATTGGTCTTTGACCCCCCAAGGCAGTTAGGGATATTTCTTCAGAGTGGGGAATATTATAGATATCTCAGTTAGGTAGAAATATTGTAGGCAGTCAGACAGGGCTGGGCCCTTGAGAGGTCAATGCATAAGATAAATAGCTGGAGATGTATTCACTGAAGGCCAGGCTTCAAGAAGAACCATTTCCCCATATACTTCCCTTAGGGACTAACAGAAGTGATTGATATTCTAAATAGGCATCAATCACCTTGGGGTACAGGACCAAACCTCCTTACTCCACCACTTCCAAGAAAGTCCTTGTCCATCCCATGTGTGCTTACTATGTGACTTGTTTCCCCATTTGATCCCTATTTAATCAATATTACTTAATTGATTAGTAATCGTAGTTGTTGTATGCTTCTTGGTTAACCATAGTTTTACCTCATCTCACACTCATCCTATGATTTGCCATTGGATCAGTATTACCTAGATGACTATATTTGTAATCTTATTGATTGATTTCTACACTGTGCAACATTTCATAATTGCTATAACTTTGGGTAGTATATTCCTTAAAAAATCTTCAAATTATGGCATGGAAATTTATCCCCTTTTAGATGTGAAGAAATTATGCTTTAAATTTAGAAATTTATCCTGGAACTCAGCACTCAGGTCCTTATTTATACAGAAATAAACCAAATGATGCTGTCTACAGACTTGTTGCTCCCATCTCCAAAACTAATTAGAATGTGACATTTAATAATTAGTTTATCAGCTTCCAATTGATGCTACATTTGCTAATTGGGCAAAGTTGACCAACATAGAAATTGTAGCAGGAACAAAGCAGAAATTTCAAATGAAATGTTACAATTTAAAAACAGAGGATTGGGTTGGGGAGATAGCTCAGTGGTCTAAGTGCCTGCCTGGCAATCATAAGGACCTGGGTTCAATCCCCAGCACCACATGGTGCACCAGCCCTGGAACTCTAGGCACACCATGCCAGCCACTGAAACTGGGCGTAGTTGTGTATGCCTGTAATCCCAGCACTGGGGAGGCTGAGACTGGAAGATCACTATAAGTCTGAACTGTGTAGTGAGACACTGTACCAAATAGATAAATAAATAAATAAGAAGAAATAAAAACAGGATTATACTGTACAATATTTGAATTTCAAATATTGACCGTGCATATGGCAAAGAACAACTAACTAGTATTGATGATATCAACATTGTACCATGATGGAAATATTAATAGGAAAACCTTGACCAAATAGATGCCTGAGATGATAACTTTCTACAACAAAACCAAAGGCATAGTAAATATTGATGAGTTATGCCGCAAGTATAGAGTCACTGAAAGACACAAAACATTGGTCAATAGTAGTGTTTTGCTCAGTCCTAAACATGTGGCATAAATAGTTTAATTGCTTATAAAGAAAATAATAAGTGAAAAATATCACAGAGAAATTTTCTTAGAAGTTTAGTGGAACTCCTAAGAGATCATTTATAGCAGAGGAAAAACAAATTGTTTCTGTTCAGAGAACTACACAAAAAAATTGTGAAGCACACTGGGGAGCCAACAGGTGAACAGGCAGGCACAGCATCACAAAGACCTACAATGACAGCAGGAAAACCAAGCAGATGTCAACTATGCTTTACAGGAAAGGATAGAAAAACAAAACATACATACTATTTATTAGTATAAGCAATACTTGTGTTGGAACATGCCATGTTCATGTGTGAAAACTGTCTTAGGTATGACAATTGAAGCAAAGATTATTTCTGTGGTAGGCTTTTGTTTGTATTTACATTGTAGTTCACATGGGATTTTATTTCTGATGTTATCTTTTAGGTTTTATAAGCAAGTAATGGGCTTATGTGACAGCACTGATGTCTTTTATAAACAGTCAATGCATATTTGATATTTTATTTTATTTGATTGTTATTTTATAATCCTGATAAGTACATGTTTACAAAATGGTAGGCAGCTCCTGACAGAAGAAGGAGATGAGAGGTGACAAGAGCAGCCTGCCACACAGGAAGCTAAGCACATGTACTGTCAGAGATGTGTATTTGGGGCAAGATGTGTGCATGGAGCACGCAATTGTCATGCATGAAAACTGCCTTGGGTGTAATGAGGTATAATTCTGTACAATAAATTAAATCTTGATAAATTACAGTGCAATGACTGTGACAGATAGTTTATAGTTGTAAAATGATGACCACAAGCAAGACAGGGAACAATTTCTTTACTGCAACATATTCTTCATAGTTAATCTTTAATCTTGTCTTCAGGCTCTGTCATTCACTTTTTTTGTCCCTTCTATCATGATGTTCCTCTCTTGGAGGCATTCAGTTATGGACTGACACCTTGAACAAATCAAAGTTCTCTTCCTTTAAATTGTGGGTGTTGGGTACTGTATCTCAAAAGCAAAAGTAACTATTATGGAAAATGGTACCAGGTAAGTAGAGTCATTGCTGTGACCTCTACCTGACCAGGTAATTTAGAAACCTTAGGAACTGATTTTGGGGAGGAATTTCGAGAAGTCAGAAAAGTGGTTGGAAAAGCCCTACAATGCTATAAGCAGAGCCTGGTGAATGATTTTGATCTGAACTCAGAAGCATAGCTTGTTCTTAGGAATGCAGACATTAAAGGCCAGGCTCAGGAGGTTTCATTTGGGAACAGGGTCTTCACTAGCAGTGGGAGTAGGGGCCATAGGTGTTGCACTCTGGCAAAAAAAATTAGTCTGAATTCTTTCCATGTCTTAAGACTAAGATTAAGAGCCTTAAGAGACAGTAAACTAATTGATTTGATGGATCAAATTCCAAAGCAGCCCAACATTCAAGCTGTGGCATGGTTATTGCTGGCTATGTTTACCCAGATTTATAGTGAGAATTAGCAGCAAAAGGTAGAGCAGGAAATTTTGAAAACTTGATTTTTGGCACAGCAAGGACATTGTTGAAATGTGGGCTTAAAAGAGGTGTAGCTGCTAAAGAAATTAGTGCCATTAAAAAGAAACCAATTAATTAAATTAAATAATTAATTTTTAATTAATTAGCATTTAATTTTCTGAATATTGCTTAATCTTAATTTTTGTTCTAA
>NDGN011556788.1:8954-20916 GCA_002564285.1 Tympanoctomys barrerae | reverse complement strand
CCTGGTGGGCTGAGATGGCCACACACACACACACACACACACACACATAAATAAATAAAATTTTTTTAAAAGAACTAAGCTCAGGGGTTTTAGGTAGGAAGAAAAACTCTATGGGCAATTAGTTGGTCTATGTGTGTCTCAGGTACTTTTCACTCATTGCTGGGACAAAATACCCAACACTCAAACTTAAGGAAGGAAAGGTTTATCTCACAGTTAGTTCCATACTCAGCTGGCTCCAAGGCAGAACAGCACATAGCAGAGGGCAGCAGTTCATGACTGAGCAAAATAGCAAAGAGCAATGGGAACACCAGCAGCTGCAGCTTCTAGAAAGTCTCTCTCCCCTCCTTCCATGCTGACTGTAAAAACTGGAGCTCCTCCCAGGAATTGGAGTTAACCATCTCTATACCAGTCCCTTTATATGTCCTTCAAGTGCTGAGTCACTCTAGGGAGGGCCTGCCATGCCCTAGGGAGGGGCTCCACACCCTGAGGAGGGAGTAGAGAACTACACGTTGTCCACGCCCTCCTCTTGCGCAGGATGAGGATGTTCACAAAGTAAGAACCCTGGCTCTCTGCTGAGGCACTTAATTAAACTTCTAAAATCCTCAAGTTGACACAATGTTCCAACCATTACCTGTTATGGTCTGACAGAAAATATGTCTACACTTGACTAATGTCTCAGATTTTTACATATATCAAGATTAAGGGCAACAGATTAACTAATCTTTCAGAGGAAATTTCAAGGTAGCCTATGTTCATGCTATAGCCTGGATACCACTTGTTGCTTTTATCCAGGCTTACATCAAAAATTAAGAGCAAAAATCTTATTTGAAAACTTCAGTTTCCCCAGAAAGGAAAGATCTACAAAAGCCTTAGCAATGAGAACTTGGCTGCTGAAAGTATTAGCATTAAAAAGAAGCCAAATATTTAGCATCAGAACAATAAAAGATGCCTAGAAGGAGCCTCTGCTCAGCCTGAAGACCACCAGAGAGACCTGATAGGCAAGCCCCGACCCCTCCCTTGCTAGCATTTGCTGATTCTGGACCCCTCCCCTCACCCTGAAGACTGTGGGGGGGGGGNCAGACCCCTAGCCTCACCCACTCCACTTGCCTTCCCACCAGAATTTGCTGAGTTGGAAGTCCTTCCTCGCCCTGAAGATCAGAGAGTCCTGACTACCACAGCGACCTGCAGGAGCCTTGCAGAGCATCACCCTACACCAATCCACCATGGAGAGAGTCTTGCACATCTTTGGCCTGCACTTATTATCATCAGATCCTTCTTGAACTGTGGCTTTCCCCCCTTTCCTCAATGAGGTGTAAACCACACTGAACCCCACACAGCGGGAGCTTTGGCAAGCCTACCCTACCCTCCCACACTCTGAGGAGCCTTGATGACCTGCACCCCACCCATCTACAATTACTGAAAAAACTGACAAAAGGAAGGAACAAAGGGCAATCTCACACCGCTAGCCCACCCAAAGTGAGTCCAGGAGACAAGGTCATAGAAGAACTTGGAAGCCACCCACACACTCGATATTTCAGAGATGACAGCAAGTGAAGTAAAGAGATATCTGGCTATGGAGGAAATCAGACCAGAAATAATCTCTCATGTGAAAAAGGAAATGACAACAATCACGAAAGAATTGCTTGATACATTTAAGGAAGGCACAGATGAAAAAATAGAAGGGAATAGGAAAATGATGGAAACACTGAATGAGCAATACATGAAATAACTATAATGCATGGAACATTTCAAACTGACATCCAGAACATTAAGAATTTCATTAAAGGCTGGAAAAATTGCTTGAATGAAACAGAAGATTGAATTGCAGACCTTGAAGATAGCACTGCAGCTAGAGAACATGAAAGGAAACATTTCTTAAAAATAATGAGAAACCAGTAAATAACAATACAACAGCTACAAGATGATGCAAAGAAAAATGATATAAGAATAATAGGTATCAAGGAAATAGCTAGAGATAATGCAAAAGACAGAAAAAGAGTGTTTGCATAAGTAGTAACAGAAAATTTCTTAAGCATGGGTAAAGAATCTGATATACAGATAACCAAAGCATATAGAACTCCAGCTAGCCATAACCAAAATAAATCATCACCCAGACACATAATAATCAAGATCCTAGAAATTAATCAAAATAACAAAATATTAAAACTGTTAGAGACAAGAAATATACCACTTATAATGGAAAGCTCATCAGAATCACAGCGGATTTCTCAACATAGACCATCAAATCAAGTAAAGCTTGAGATAATTGAGGTCTTGAAAGAAAACAACTTTAAACCCAGAATGACATATCCTGAAAAACTACCTATCAAATTTAATGGAGAAATTAGATACTTCCATGACAAAGAACAACTGAAGAAATTCATGACAACCTAACCAACCCTACAATGAGTACTGATAGATATTTTTTAAAAGGCATGACTACAACTTCAACAAAAAAAAATAGAAGAGAACAACCAAGTAGAGCAAGCAGTTAAGCAAAGGGGAAAGGTAGGAATTCTACAGTAGAAAAACAATATAACAAGGATAAACCAATACACCTCAGTTATCATTACCAACATAAATGACCTCAATTTACCAATCAAAAGAAGCAGACTAGCAGAGTGGATAAAGAAACAAAATCCAACAATATGTTGCATACAAAAGATGCCTTGAAGGCACATGAGGGCATGTTGTGTTTATATGTCAGTGTCCCCCAACAGCCTCATTGACTTGTAGGCAGAGCTTCTGGAAAAGGATTGGACAGTAGGGGTAGGCAAAGTGCTGTTAGGAGGTGGGGCCTGGTCAGAAGGGTCCCTGGGGACATGACCCCTAGGTGCATGGCACTCCCTGGCCCCTCCCTGCCCTCTGCCTCCTGGTTGCAGGGAAGTGAGAAGGTTTCTCCTGCAAAGCCCTCCCCCCCCCATGCTGCCTCTGTCCTGCAACAAATAATTATGGACTGAAAACACAAACCAATCCTGGACCAACACATTAACTTGTTGGTGTCAGGCACTGATTCCAAACACTGACAATATGAATACTACATCCTTATTCTCTATAGGACTCTTAGGAGGACACTGCCTGTCCCATGTTACTGTCCCCAGTCTCCACAGTATCCTCAGGAAAGATGCTGTGTGTCCTATATCTTGTCCTGCACCCTATCCCACCCCAGCCCTTTGTCCTCAATTGTCCCTCCCCTTCCCAGTGTCCTGCCCTCTTCATGGATTATGGGGTCCCATTTGCAGAGGTAGCTGCCCCAGGGGACCTGGCATCTGTCCTCAGCAGCCTTGGCACGTCCTTGCAGACCTAGTGTGTCCGTCCTGCCAGACTCCAGGTGGATACAAGGACCCCAGTGTGGACACTCATCAGGCCTTAGCCCAATTCCTCTAGGTGCTGAGGACACATGTCACATCCCAAGTGGCATTTCTGGGTGAGGGAGGTGCCCTTGCATGGTAATGGTAAATACTGGTCAGCACTTTTCTGTTGAGCTAAATAGAACTTTGTCCATTCCCACCCAACAGCCACATCTTAGTTAATTTCTCATTGCTGGGACATAAATACCCAACATCTACAAGTTAAAGGAGAAAATGTTTATTTCAGCTTACAGATTATAGAGGTTCCAGTCTATAATCAGCAGGTTCCAAGGCAGGGCAGCAGGACACGGAGATGCGGTAGAACAGAAATAGCTCGTGGCCAGGCAGCAGGAAGCAGATAGAGACCAAGAGAAGAGGAGGGAGATGACCCTTCCAGGCCACACCCCAGTGACCCCTCCTCTACCTCCGACCACACTCCATCTCCCAGCAGCACTCACAGCTACAAACCCACCAATGGACCAATCCAGTGTCGCATGCCTGTGATCCAGTTACTTCCCAAAGCCCCACCTGTGAGCACATGAGGCCTTGCAGTGACTTCTATGTAGAAGCCATAACACCTTCAAATTGGAGTGAAAGTGACAAAGGTGGATCCTGTCAAAGGACATGTGCCCCAAGCAGATGATGACGCCCCCTGGGGTTTGCTGTGCTCTTCTGTGGCCTCCCTTTCCTGCCCCTGTGGGTGGAGTCTCAGGTAGGCTCTCTGTGGCTGTGCAGCGGGGGTCACATTGTCCTCTGGAAGAGGAGGGGCAGCTCCTACAGGGTCTGTGGAGAAATCTCCCACTATGATGTGGCCCTGCACATGTGCACACCATTCTATTCAGTTGAGGAAGGCCTCCTCCTGCCTGTCCTTCCCTTCTGCAGCAACCCAGCCTCTGGCTATTTTAGCACCAGAAAGCTGCACAGAAAAGCTGAGAAAGTGTACACTATTGTATTTTGCCCTCAGTGGTAGTAACTTAATGTCACTGTGGTAATGACAGAAGACCCCAGTCAGTGATGGGTAGGAAAGGCACCTTTCCTGGGCCCTTGGTGTCCACACAATGAGCAGAGTTTGCTGGTCCTTTCACTTCTGTCATTTCAAACTTGGACACACACCTCTACTGCACATCTCAAGAGCAGGCCATTTTTTAAATTAATTTTTAATAATGTGTAATAATCTGAGTGGCCTGCTCTGTGTGCAGAATTAGAATTCCTCCGATAGAAAGAGAAATATTTGTGCAGACTTTTATGAGCAAAGTTGACCTGAGGCTTCAGGAAGCTGATTGAGAAATTGCAGCAGCCCGGATGCTTAACCCTTCCGTGCACAGCTCCATCCAGCAATGGCGGAAGAAAGCACTGAGTGAGTCACCACGCTTCTGTGGTACAGACAAAGGCCCAGGAAGGGGGCTTCAGGACATGATCAGAGGGCTCTGGAGCTGAGTACAAGCTTGATGTAAATATGCAGAGACCGTGAAGCTGCTGGTGAGCGGATCGCCCTACCTGGCTGTGGGTCTCATGACAGGTCACCTGCCCTGCCCCTGAAGCACTCTCTGCTCCCAGCAGTCAAGTATCTTGACCTTAAGGAGAGAGACTAGGCTCTACCTCTTCCTAAAGGTCTAGAGACCCTACGAGTCAGCCAAGGTTGCAGAAAATCTGCTCCCGGTCAGTGCAGATGTGGTCAGGTTGAGGCCAGTGGCCACAGGCTTCACATTAGCCTACAACCATCCAGTGGGGGGTAACCCCAGCCCACAGGAACACCAGTAGCCCCATAGTCTGGGGGTCCTCTTCCTGCCATCGAGCTACTCAGGCTCTGCAGGACTGCCTGGCAGCTGCGGGTGATCAAGGTTCTAAGAACACTTTCCAGGGACTCTGAGTGCATGGCAGGGTGGGGCTCAGCATCAGAACTCCTGCTGGATGTGCTGGCGGGCCAGGGACCATCCCACAGCCCCGCCAAATAACATCTATAGTTAACAAATGTTCTCCCCAAGGTAGGCTAAAAAGAAACCCATTGAACGCCTTCAGGCCCAGGGGAAGATTAGACCAAAACTGCAGCTGTGGGGCTTGGAAAAGGATGGGAGGATCCCAGAATGAGTTTGGTTTCTGCTCTGTTCCCCACAGCTGGAGACCTGAAGGATGGCGGCGGCCCTGCATGTCAAGAATGCCCTCCACCTCCACATGACGAATCAGGGTGGCATGTGCTTCACAGAAAAGGACACAGGCCTTGGCGAAGGTCTGCAACAAAAGAGGGCCCTATCCTGGCCTTTGGACACATCCGCTGATTTAATCTGTGCTTGGCAGCGGATTCCAAGCAGGCTGTGTTAATGAGCAACCACATAAAGCAGTTTGTGGCACAAGCATCTCCATTGGTGTCACAGACCAGCCTACAGTGACCTGTGGCTTTACCCTGTGGCTGGCTACTCGTGGTCTCAAACAAAAACAAAACAGAACTGTGGAAACATGCACTTCGCTGGTGAAGGAGGAGGCAGAAGGGACAAGGAGCTGCTGATGTCACCTGCCACCTCCTCTGAGCCTCGGCATGCTGGCCCTTTCTGTGCCTCGCAACACCTCCCTTTTTACCTGACATCTGTCTTACTCTACAAATACGCACTTTTATTCATTGAGAAAGTGAGGGGCTCATCTTCAACCAGCACATGGCTTGACCTTTGAGTTTGTCACTGATGTCACCTGAGACCCTTCCTGAGTGTCAGGGCCGTGAACTTGTGGCATGAGCTGGACCCTGTGCCCACAGTGTGACAGGAGCCTGGGCCGCCTTTCCTCCTACCTTCTTTACTGGACCTGACCGGAAGCAGGGTCAGGGAGGCCCAGTGGCAGCAGGCTCTGCAGGCACCTGGCGGGAACCACCTGGTCACCTCCAGCCTTGTTCATAAAGGCCTTTGAAACATATGTTTAAAGGGCTCTACGATTGCAAATGTGCAACAGACATGGCTGTTACATGCAACAAAGTGTAGCAAATGCACAGCTTGGATATATGGGAAGAAAAGCCAGTGCTCTGTAAGTAGCAGTGGGGCTCCAAAGGGCAACACAAGCAAAACAAAACATGTCTCAGGACACTGAGACACTCTGTACCTCACAGGTTCTCCCATCAGCTTCTGTGCTCCCTGGAGCTGTGAATCAGTTCCAAAATCATCTGAAACAAAACCTTCAGACTCCACAGAGATGAGCATCTTGAAGCCTTTCTTAAGGCAGGTACCTCAGCAGCAGGCAACACTGTGCTGGGAGCCGCTTACTTGAAGTGGCTTTGCAAACACCTGCTAAAACCAAGAAAGCCTAATAGAGCTCCCAAAGGAGCCAGTGTGCTCACTCTTGACTTCCCACCCCACCTCTGAGACTCACTGTCTCCACTGCAGCCTTTGTGGTGAGGCAGAAGCTGAGTGGGGCACTGGGCGCCTTCAGGGTCTGCAAATCCGAAGCCCGCGGTGTGGGTGGGAGACACTCACCCAGCCCCCGACTACATCACCAAGAGCAGTTGAGGGGATGAGTGCAAATTGCAATGTGTGATTTACCTCATAGAAGTAGGACTTTTTAGAACAAGATTTATTTAAATACTGTAACAACTATTTAATTGAAAATTTATTGTCCGTAAACTTTTATATAAAGCACCAAACTTTACTGTTTACAAAGAGAGGAAAGCCCCTTCTTAAGACACTCACCTTCTAAGCCCAAAGGGTTTCCGGCCTTTGAGATGATATATACGACAGGGGCTCCCTCCAAGATGCATGCTCTGAGCTGCATCTGTCTCTGAGCAGCTGGTCCCCAGGTACGCTCTCCACTGCTGGTTCTCCCTTTCTAGGAGGGCCCTTCCTTCCACAGGCCCATGGGGAGAGCCTGGGGGGGAATGGGACAGGGAGACCTGGAAGATATCTCCCCAGGGAAGAGATCTTGGCCAGGCAGGGGTGAGATGGAGCCACCTGCTGGTGGGCTGGGGCAGTGCCTGCCCCCTGGGTACTGTGGCCCTAAACTCAGCCCTTGTCCGTCGCTGGGCTGTGCACGGCAGTCTTCACATGCTTGGGCAGGTGTGAAATCAGGCAGGTGTATTTTCCTGAAGCTGCAGCAGTGGCTGACAAGTGGCCCTTGCATGGGAATCAGGTCTCCTCCAGCAGCAGCTGGATTTGTTCAGGAGTGTTGAGGTCTTCCCAGGGCATGCTGATTGTGTATGTGTGCACGCACGCACTTGTGTATGTTCAGTCTGTGTGTTTATAATAAAATGAGGGCAGTGGCCACAAGGTGCCTTTGAAACTGTTCTGTAAGTAGCACCCCAGCTGTGTCCTAGAAGCGTGCAATAGGATCCCAACCCACAGCTCAAATGGCATAGGCTGGAGCCCACCCTGCTGGGCCCCCACATGCCACTGAGTCACACCCACCCTGCAGCTCCCACAGGAGCTCTGACTCTGCACCCTAGCCAACGTGATCCCGGATCTGGATGAAACCATCCGCTCCAGAAGCAAACCTGCAGGAGACTCCAGCTAGGCTAGGGGCCTCTGCACAGTCTGCCTGTCACCTGACTTCCTGTTTGTGGCCTGGATCCTGCTTAGCTGCTAGCATGGTGCAAGGGCAACCTGCAGAGACCACGGAGCCCAGGGCAGTGAGGACTGAGCTCTGTGGGCCATGCGGGCTGTGTCACTGGTGACGTGGGCCACAGGAGCACAACCTGGAGATGACAGCCTGCCAGGGCCACTGGCTGGCCCCTCTGGGGACTGCTCAAAGGGAACTTCCCAAGGCCTGGATCCTGGAGTCTTATGGAAGATTAGGGCACTCCAGGGAGAGATGGAGTTCTTGCACCCCGAGTGACATTGGCAGAGCTCCGGTGTGGTCCTGGCCCCAGTGAACCCAAGCTTAGGAAGGACTATGGTCCCCACCACAGGAGGGGTGCTGTCTCCCAGACCCAGTCCCTGCAACTGACCAGGACTGAATCTGAGCCAGCAGCCCGGGCCCTTAAATAGGACCAGCGCAAGTGAGGACTCAGCTTGGTCTAATTGTTGGAATGGATTCTTGGATCATATTAAACGATGGCTCCCAGGGAAAATTCAAAAAATAAGCACACACACACACACACACACACACACAAACACACACCCAAGGTGCTGAGTGGTGAGAAGAGGGCTGCGGGAAAGGCCCTGAATAGACTTGTTAAAAACCGTGGCTGCCCTGGGCAGCGTGGGCGGAGGCCGGGCCAACTGAGCGGAGCCGGCCGCCTTCCCCGGGCAGCGCTGGAGGTGGACGCAGAGCCAACTCGGCCCCCTCCTGGATTTTTTTTTTCCATTTCTGCCATGCAAAGATAATCAGGTTTATGTAAAGTATGTGTGCTCTTTTGACAGCCCTGGTCCCTCATTAATTCAATCACACCCAACCCCATTGTTCCCCAGTGTTTGAAATGCGGATGGGGACCCTGCTTTTCTATTCCTGTCAATCACTGTGAGCATTTTCCAGCAGTTGCCATGGCGGGGGTCAAAGTTCATGAAAACACAGAATGGGAGCCAACAAAACAAGAATAAAGACTTATTTGAGATACTCTTTTTAAAGGACATCTACCATCCACAAAACATGGGAAGTGAATGTAGACAAGTTTGGACACTCTGCTTGCGGAGAGGAAAGAGGGTAAAAAGAGAATTTGAAAATCAAATAGGCCTATAAAAACTTGACCCGAGAGTCTCTGGGAAAAACCCGATGAATTGCTCCCTCGTAGAACAATGTTCTTTCTTTCGTGTGTTCTTCGGGGCACAATGCCTCGTCTATTATAACACACGCCACTGGGGTCTTACACTGTTGTAAGCCAGCTCGGACCGTGGAATACTGATCGCCAACAAGAGGCACCGCGCCCGACGTAGGCACTGGGAAAATGCCTCGCGCACAGGGCCCGCCGGGGCCGAGTTGGAGATCCACCGTGTCACATAGAGGTCCCGTGTGACGTCCTCAAAGCGCAGGACATTGTTAAATTCCCATTTTGTCTGCACGGATGGACCGGCTGCCAAGTGGCCTCACGCTTTTGCCTGCCGAGGCCAATTTGGGGATGCCACGTGGATTGATGGGACCACAGAGCGTGTGCTGGGCAGCACAGGGGGTCCCCGGCCTGACTTCCCAGCCCTGAAAGCTTTCCAGTTCCTCCTCCAGACCCGTCCTTCCCCCCAGGGAACCCGTCTTAGCACAGACCTGAGTGGGTGCCTTCTCATTTGCATCTCTTCCTGCAGTCCTGCTGGGGGCGCTACCCATCGGCCCTCCCCCACCCCCTCCTCTTCACCTGCAGACTCGCAGGTCATCCTGAAGGACTCAGGGTACTCTGTCCAAAGCCTCAAGACAGCAGGCTTCAGTCACCACCCTCCATCCACTGCCTGTACCTCAAGGGCCATCCCCTCCTCCAGGGCCCAAGACTAAGCCCTCCCTGCCCTTGGGGCTCAGTGCACCCCACAGCCCAGCTCAGAGCTCTGTGGCATCACCAAGCTCTCTCCCAGGAGCCTCAGACCGGCTCCAGCATCTCCCCTACAGCTTTTCTTTCCACACAGCTCCCCCGCTGGGTCCTCTGCCCTCTCCTAGACTTCCTAAACTTGCATTCCCAGCCAGGCACTGCCCACTTCCCTGCTTCTGCTTGGGCACTTCTGCCTCTTCCTCAGTGGGCAGCTCTCCCTCCCGTACCTCCCCTGCTGACATGTGGCTGCCAGCAGCCAGGGGAGATCAGGAACCCTGCTACTGGGCATCCAGTTTGCGGCCACGTCACCCCTGGGCTTGGCCCACACTGTGCGCCTGACCCCCTCTTGCCCCATCCCCTGAGAGTATGTGTTCTTCTCTTTCACTTGTGCCTACCAGTGACCGCCACTCCCACTTTAGATCCCCGCTCAGTGTAGACACGCAGTGCTCAGTCATTTGTACTCAAGGAAAATAATCCCAAACATGTTGGGCTTAGGAAGAAAACAAATTCTCAAATTCAGAAATCCTATTGTTGTAAGAACCAGAATGTTGTCTTTACCCTTTTCCCTTTTCCTTCCTACTCCAGAGTCTGACTCTGAGTGTGCACGCCCACTCTCTGCTGGAATCCATCAGCGCTTATTCACTGCTTCCTGAGGTGCCAGTTCTGGTGTCTGGCACCTTCCCCTCCATGTTCAGGTTGCCTGTGTTTGCCCCTGCCCTGGCGATGACCCCCTTGGTGCTGGCGACCGCACGGCAGGACATCTCGGCGACTTCATGAGAACAGACACTTCCTTAGTCTTTTTCCTGTTGAACAGTTTTGAAGACAAGAATACTAACTCAGCTAATTCTGGAGTATTTTTACTGACTTCATCATTCTTATTAAAGCTTACATAGTTCACTTTTTAATCAAAGGGATATTAGTTTAATAAAAAAAAAAAGCTCCTATTCATTCCTACCCTCCAGCCTTACCACTCTGTATTTTTTTAAGGACCTATATTTCTCCCTTTATATTTTGTAGTGCTCCTTATAATAGATTCTTTCTGGGCGCATTTATAATTAATTATTTTCTTCAGCGCTAATGGCTCGCTGCAAGCCCTGCACTTCTGGCTGGGCGGCTCCTGACCTGCGCTGTGCAGGCCCAGGGCCTCCTCACCCTTTCCTCGGGGGGAAGTTCAACCCACGCTCAATTTTTCATGAACATGAGAGGAAGGGAACGTTTCAATCATCTCAAACTCAACTGAAGCTCAAATATTTAATATTTGATCTTGCAGTGAAGTTGAATGTAAAACCACACTAATTAAGACTTCAGTGTTTAATAATTTTGAAAGAGATGGTGCAGGAGTTTCCATACTTTTGAGGCCTTGCAAGCACCTCGAGGTTACACTGTGTTCTTTGGGAAGTCACACTCCCTTCAGAGAACTTTGCACGCCAAATTCTGAGGAAAAGGTCTGCTAAGGTAACACCCCTTAGTTCGAAACATCAGAAAATATAATTATGGCTGTATATGAAAATTTTTCTATGTCAAAGATTTCGCTGATGAACATGAGGTTTCCAGAAAATACATCAAAGTTGACCCCACTGCAGTGGGCTGGCCCTCCTAACTAATGCTTAATTCCTGAAAATTAGGTGGAGGTACCTCAGCTTGACTGGGTTATAGCCTAAGCTTACTATAAATTGGAAATACTGTGAGTCAGAAATGCATTTCATACACAGAACTTACAGCCCAGTGTGGCTGGCCTTAAGGGTGCCTGGGACATCAGGCCACAGTGGGCGAAACCATCTGAGGCATGCCTGCTTCACGGCAAGATGTGGAACCGCTCTGCGCGCGCAGGTGGCATTTTGTAGACACTCCTTCCTGAACTGGCTTGTGGGACAGATGGGGTGGCACTCACAGCCACTGCTCGACATCACATCCTGGGAACAACGGTCCCCGTGCACACGGCAAGCCCGGGAGAGATGGAGCCCAACACTCCAGTACAGTTGCCGCTGAATGCGCTGCAGGGCTGTAGAGCAGGGCTTTATTGATGTAGTGAGTGAAGGCTGTCAGTGTGTGCTGAGCATGCCCCGCACCCTGTTCCCCTCTTTTGGGGAGTCTGGGAGTAAAGGGAGGAGCCATGGGCAGGGCACGGAGGTGGCTGCTCATTGCATGCCACTTCTCCCAAGGCGACCTAGAGAGCCTGTGTCCCCCCCCCCCC